>JAPEVW010000092.1:651555-684948 GCA_027921565.1 Artemia sinica
TTAAGAAAGCACTGACCATTGATGATCGTTAAAAAATCTTTGTGTTATAGACTTTAAGTCTACAAAAAAAATTCTTACTTCATAACATGCATAATAATCCTAGTTAAAATATTTTACAGGGGGAGAACCTTTATCCTCACTTCTTTCACTGTTGTACAATTTTTTTAAAACGAAATTGGGAAAAATAAACAGATCTCACTGCATTTATCCGTTTTCAAATATTCTATATATAAAGGTTAAACACCATCACTACCATCTGCCAAACAGATATAAATAGACTAATATTGATAAATTTAGGTTAAGGGGTAAATTTGCAGGTGGCACAATAATATAGCTAGGATGAAAGTGAAAACATCAGTAGATGCCCTTTTTGATATTATTTCATAATTCAATAATTGCTTCTGTCGCAAATTGGATTTGGAGCCCTTAAAGGGGCCCCAAAAGCATTTCATTTTTGCAACCGCACAAAGAAGTTATCAACAGCAGTTAAGTTATTGAAAAGTTGTTAAAAACATATCAGTAGTTTAGAAATAAGTTGTTCAAGAGTAATACATTCCTAAAATACATATTTATAACAATTAATTAAAAAGACTTTTTCCACAAAATAAGTTTTTCAAAAAAAAGTAAAGAACTCCATTAAACAAAAAAGAGCAAAAATAAAATAAAATAATTTACCAAGCGTGAAACTACCACAAATCAGCATTGATAAATAAATGAAACCCAAAACGAACAGAAATTACAATAAATAACCGAGTCAAACTCAAAACGAGCAGAAATGAGCATAAGTTGGGCTCAGAACCCCTATGCCTTCCCAAGGGCAAAACATAATTTGCACTTCACTGAAAAAAATATAATTTTTTTACTTTTAAAACTTCAATAAATCAAATAATATTAACATTTTGATTACTAAATATCAGTATATGTATATTAAACTGACAATGCACAGTCATTTGTATTTTTTTCCAGTAAAGTGCAAATTATGTTCCGGCCTTGGGAAGGCATAGGGGTTTTGAACCCAACTTACGTTAATTTCTGCTCGTTTTGAGTTTGACACGGTTATTTATTGTAATTTCCGTTCGTTTTGGGTTTCGTTTATTTATCGATGATGATTTGCATTCTTGGGATACTGCTGAGATGCCTTATTGGGAATTAGCATTAACACAGTGCATTTTGATTTAATCTTAAGGCAACATTTAGTTTTTAAACATAAAGGCAAATGGGAGGGTGGGTGTGTGAGGGGGATTAGTTGCCCTCCAATCACTTTCGACTATTAAAAAGGGCATCAGCCGTTTCTATTTTCAATCAGATGAGCCCTTTTCGAAGATTCCTACGACAACTCCTTCGATACAAAGTGCCCTGGTCTAAACAACAACAACAAAAGTTTCAAGCCTTCCAATCAATTTCGACTATTAAAAGGGCACTAGGCCTTTCGATTTTCAATCGAATGAACCCTTTCTGAGTTTCTACGAAAACGCTTTCTATAAACACCTTATATACCCCCAGGGCATAAATTACAACCCTTACCCTAAGGCCTGTGAGGGTGGTGATCATCCTCTAAGACATAATTTCCAGAACTTTCAACTACGTTAAACAAAATGACTATCGAAATTTTGACTACATGTGTTTGGGAAAATGGCGGGGGTGAGAGGGGCGTTATGTCACTTTCCCATCACTTTCAACTATTAAAAAAGGCACTAGCCCTTTCAATTTCCAATCAAATGAGCCCTTTTGAAGATTCTACAACAATAATTTCAATAAAATCTTAAATGCCCCCAGGGCAAAACTTACAGCCCTTGCCCCGAGGGCAGGGGGAGGGTGTCATCCTAAAAGACCTCATCTCCAGAACATTCTACTACGTTGAACAAAATGGCTATCTGAAAATTTTGATTGGATGTGTTTGGGGGAATGGTGCACGTGAGAGGATGGTTAGTTACCCTCCAATCACTGTCGACTATTAAAAAGGGCACTAGCACTCTCAATTTCCAATCGAATGAGCCCCTTTTGAAGTTTTTACGACAACTCTATCTATAAAAAAAAACTATACACCCCCAGGGCATAACTTACAACATTTGCTCTGGGGGGTTTGTCATCCTTAAATACATAATTTCCAGAACTTTCAACTATATTGAAAAAAATGGCTATCTCTAAACTTTGATTGAATGTGTTTGGGGAAATGATGTGCGTGAGAGGGGGTCAATTACTCTACACTCAAATTCGACTATTAAAAAGGGCAATTTCAATTTTCAAACAAATGAACCCCTTTTGAAATTTCTACAACAACTTTCTATATGAACCTTATATGCCCCCAGGTTATAACTTACAACCCTTGTACTGAGGGCTCTGAGGGAGTTATCATCCTAAAATACCTAATTTCCAGAACTTTCGACTACGTTGAACAAAATGGGTATCTCAAAATTTTGATTGGATCTGTTTAGGGAAATGGTGGGCGTGAGAGCGGGGTTAGTTGCCCTTCAATCACTGTTGACTATTAAAAGGGCACTAGCGCTTTCAATTTCCAATTGAATGAGCCGTTTTGATGTTATTACAACATCGCTTTCAATAAAAACCTTACATACCCCCAGGGCATAACTTACAACCCTTGCCATGAGGGTTGTGGGGGGGGGGGGAGGGGTTGTCAACCTTAAAGGCCTTATTTCCAAAACTTTCAAGTAAGTTGAATAAAATGGCTATCTAAAAAATTTGACTGGATGTGTTTGGGGATAAGTTGGGCGTGAAAGGGGTGTTGGTTGCCCTCAAATCACTTTCGACTATTAAAAAGAGCAATTTCAATTTTCAAACAAATGAGTCGTTTCTGAAATTTCTACAACAACTTTCTACATAAACCTTATATGCCCCCAGGGTATAACTTACAACCCTTGCACTGAGGACTCTGAGGGGGCTGTCATCCTAATAGACCTAATTTCCAGATCTTTCGACTAAGTTTAAAAAAATGGATATCTCAAAAATTTTGATTGGTTCTGTTTAGGGAAATGGTGAGCGTGAGCGGGGGTTTAGTTGCCCTTCGATCACTTTCGACTATTAAAAGGGCACTAGCTCTTTCAATTACCAATTGAATGAGCCGTTTTTGATGTTATTACAACATCGCTTTCTATTAAAACCTTACAAGCCCCCAGTGCATAACTTACAACCCTTGAACTGAGGAGTGTTGGGGGGGGGGTGTCATCCTTAAAAAAAAGGCACTAGCCCTCTCAATTTCTAATTGAATGAGCCCTTTTTGAGTTTTTACAACAACTCTATCTATAAAAAACCTTATACGCCCCCAGGGCATAACTTACAACCTTTGCCCTGGGAGCTCTGGGTGTTTGTCATCCTTAAATACATAATTTCCAGAACTTTCAACTACTTTGAACAAAATGGTTTTCTCTGAACTTTGATTGAATGTGTTTGGGGAAACGGTGGGCGTGAGAGGGGGTCAACTACTCTCCATTCACTTTTGACTATTAAAAAGGGCAATTTTAAATTTCCAAACAAATGAGCCCTTTTTGAAATTTCTACAACAACTTTCTATATAAACCTTATATGCCCCCAGGGTATTACTTACAACCCTTGTACTGAGGGCTCTGAGGAGGTTATCAGCCTAAAAGACATAATTTCCAGAACTTTTGACTTCGTTGGACAAAATGGATTTCTCAAAAATTTTGATTGGATCTGTATAGAGAAAAGATGGGCGTGAGAGCAGGGTTAGCTGCCCTTCAATCACTTTCGACTATTAAAAGGGCACTATTTCTTTCAATTTCCAATTGAATGAGCCGTTTTGATGTTATTACAACATTGCTTTCTATAAAAACCTTACATGCCCCCAGGGCATAACTTACTATCCTTGCCCGAGGGTTGTGGGGAGGAGGAGTTGTCAACCTTAAAGGGCTAATTTCCAAAACTTTTCAAGTACGTTGAACAAAATGCCTATCTAAAAACTTTGATTGGATGTGTTTGGGGAAAAATTGGGCATGAAAGGGGGGTTAGTTGCCCTCAAATCACTTTTGACTATTAAAAGGGCAATTTCAATTTTCAAACAAATGAGCCGTTTTTGAAATTTCTACAACAACTTTCTATATAAACCTTATATGCCCCCAGAGTATAACTTACAACCCTTGCACTGAGGCTTGAGGGGGTTATCTTCCTAAAAGACCTAATTTCCAGAACTTTCGACAACATTGAACAAAATGGATATCTCAAAATTTTGATTGGATCTGTTTAGGGAAATGGTGGGCGTGAGAGGGGGGTTATTTGCTCTTCAATCACTTTTGACTATTAAAAGGGCACTAGCCCTTTCATTGTACAATGGAATGAGCTGTTTTTGATCTTATTACAACATCGCTTTCTATAAAAACCTTACATGCCCCCAGGGCATCACTTTAAACCCTTGCCCTGACGAGTGTTGGGGGGGGGGGAGCGGTTGTCAACCTTAAAGGCCTAATTTCCAAAACTTCCAAGTACGTTGAATAAAATGGCTATCTAAAAACTTTGATTGGATGTGTTTGGGGAAAATTTAGGCGTGAAAGGGGGTTAGTTGCCCTCAAATCACTTCGACTATTAAAAAGGGTACATATCCCTTTGAATTTCCAATCGAAAGAGCTCTTTTTCAAGTTTCTGCGACAAATATTTCTATAAAAACTTATATGCCCCCAGGGCATAACTTATAACCCTTGCCCTGAAGGAAGACTGTGGGGGGGGAGGGGGTGTCCTGCTCAAAGGTACATTTTCCTGAAGTTTAAACTGCATGAAACAAAACGGCTATCTCAAAATTTTGATTGGATGTGCTTGAGGAAAAGGTGGGCGTGAGAGGGGGGTTATTTGCCCTCAAATCACTTTTGACTATTAAAAAAGGCACTAGCTCTCTGAATTTCCAATCGAATGAGCCCTTTTTCAAGTTTCTATGACAAAAATTTCAATGAAAACCATATAGGCCTATGCCCCCAGGACTTAACTTATAACCCTTGCTCTGAAGACTGTGGGGGAATGTCCTGCTCAAAGGTATAATATCTTGAACTTTAAACTGTGTGGAACAAAATGGCTATCTCGAAATTTTGATTGGATGTGTTTGGGGAAATGGTGGGCGTGGAAGGGGTGTTATATGCCTTCCAATCACTTTCGACTATTAAAAAGGGCTCTATCTAAAAATTTTGATTGGATGTGTTTGGGAAAAAGGTGGGGGTGAGAAGGGGGTTAGTTGCCCTCAAATCACTATCGACTATTAAAAAGGCACTAGACCTTTAAATTTCCAATTGAATGAGCCCTTTTTCAAGTTTCTACAACAAAGAATTCAATAAAAACTTATATACCCCCAGGGCATAACTTAAAACCCTTGCCCTGAAGACTATGGGAGGAATGTCCTGCTCAAAGGTATAATTTCCTGAACTTTAAACTGAGTGGAACAAAATGGCTATCTCAAAATTTTGATTGGATGTGCTTGGGGAAAAGGTGGGCGTGAGAGAGGGATTAGTTGCCCTCAAATCACTTTTGACTATTAAAAAGGCACTAGCTCTCTGAATTTCCAATAGAATGAGCCCTTTTTCAAGTTTCTATGACAAAAATTTCAATGAAAACCTTATAGGCCTATGCCCCCAGGGCTTAACTTATAACCCTTGCCCTGAAGACTGTGGGGGAATGTCCTGCTCAAAGGTATAATTTATTGAACTTTAAACTGCGTGGAACAAAATGGCTATCTCGAAATTTTGATTGGATGTGTTTGGGGAAATCGTGGGCGTGGAAGGGGTGTTAGTTGCCTTCCAATCACTTTCGACTATTAAAAAGGGCTCTAGTATTTTCAAGTTCCAATTGAATAAGCCCTTTTTGAAGATTCTACGACACGCTCAATAAAAACCTAATATACCCCCAGGGCATAACTTACAACCCTTCTCCTGAGGGCTGTGGGGGAGTGTCCTCCTCAAAAACATAATTTCTAACTGAAAATCAACTATGCTGAACAAAATAGCTATCTAAAAATTTTGATTGGATGTGTTTGGGGAAAAGGTGGGGGTGAGAAGGGGGTTAGTTGCCCTCAAATCACTATTGACTATTAAAAAGGCACTAGACCTTTGAATTTCCAATTGAATGAGCCCTTTTGAAGTTTCTACAACAAAGAATTCAATAAAAACTTATATACCCCCAGGGCATAACTTATAACCTTTGCCCTGAAGACTATGGGAGGAATGTCCAGCTCAAAGGTATAACTTCCTGAACTTTAAACTGAGTGGAACAAAATGGCTATCTCAAAATGTTGATATGATGTGTTTGGGGAAATAGTGGGCGTGGAAGGGGTGTTAGTTGCCTTCCAATAACTTTGACTATTAAAAAGGGCACTAGTCATTTCAATTTCCAATCAAATGAGCCCTTTTTGAAGATTCAACATCACGTTCTATAAAAACCTTATATGTACCCAGGGCAGAAGTAACAAGCCTTGCCCTGAGGGTTGTCCTGATACAATTTCCAGAACTTTTAACTACGTTGAATAAAATGGCTATATCAAAATTTTTATTGGATATGTCTGGGGAAAAGGTGGTTGTGAGAAGAGGAGTTAGTTGCCCTCCAATCACTTTTGACAATAAAAAAGGGCCCTAGCCCTTTGAATTTCCAATTGAATGAGTCTTTTTTGAGGTTTCTATGACATTGCCATCTATAAAAACCTTATATGCCCTTAGGGCATAATTTCCAGCCCTTGCCCTGAAGCTGTGGGGGAGTGTCCTCCTCAAAAACACAATTTGTATCTGGAAATCAACTATGCTGAACAAAATGGCTATCTCAAAATTTTGATTGGATTTGTTTCGGGAAATGATGGGCATGGAAGGGGTGTTAGTTGCCTTCCAATCATTTTCGACAAATAAAAAGGGCACAAGCCACTCCAATTTCCAATTGAATGAGCCCTTTTTGAAGTTTCTACAACAACTTCTTTGATGCAAAGTGCCCTGCTCTAAAGAAAAAAAAATGATAAATAATGTATTGTGCCAACATTGTTCTTATATGCCCCCAGGGCATAAATTAAAACCCTTGCCCTGAGGTTTGTGGGGGAGTACCCTCCTCAAAATCATATTTTCTATCTGTAAATCAACTATTCTGAACAAAATGCCTGTCTCAAAATTTTGATTGGATATTTTGGGGGAATGACGGGCGTGGGAGGGGGGCTAGTTGAACTCCAATCACTTTCGACTATTAAAAAGGGCACTAGCCACTCCAATTTCCAATCAAACGAGCCCTTTTCGAAGTTTCTACAACAACTCCTTTGACACAAAGCGCCCTAGTATAGAAAAAAACAACAACAAATAAATAATAACTTGTGCCAACATTGTTCTTTACTTAGGCAGTGCTATTGTGCTGCCTATGATACAAACCTCATTTATTGGGCAACACAAATATAAACCATTTTCCTAACGTTTCAAGTTTTTCAAATGCTCTTGACATAAATAGCACTGCATTTTGCAACTCAAAACTTTGCTGTTGACAATTCAGGGTATATATTTACACATTAGAGAGTTGAGGGTGAATAAATTTCATGGTAACTCTGCAGTGGACCATATAATTTAGCTAGGATGAAAGTGAAAACATCATTTGATGTTTTTTTATGCTGTTTCACAATTCATAGAAATACCTTAGGGCCCCTTTAAGGACTGAAGATGCGATTTGCAACAGAAGCAATTATTGAATTATGAAAGGGCATAAAAAAGGCATCAAATGATGTATTCAGTTTCATCCTAGCTAAATTATTGTGCCACATGCAAATTTACCAGTTAAGTTAGGTTAGCTAGATTAAGTTAGGTCAGCTAGGGGAAGGGGGAAGGTACCTAGGTTAGGTTATGTATTAAATATATAATATGCTTTACCCCCCCCCCATAATGTGCAAATATATAACCCAAATTAGTTTATGAACTATTATATATTACCTTAATTACTTTAATTTGCACTTCAGAGCAAAATAAGGTCCAATGTTGGATCTGTTTGGCTCTGTTGTTGAGAAGGCAGTTAAAAAACAATTTACACAAAAAAATAAAAAGAACAGGATTGTGATGGTGTTTACAGCCCAATGACATGCCTTCCCACTAAGAGTGTGCTAGGATAGATGCAATTTAAGCCTGATTGCTAATGGTGACTGCAGATAGGTATGATCAAGGGGACCATTCTTCTGTAGTTTAGAGTAGACACCACTGCACAACATCATTTTCTGATAAAATATGCAAATTGGTTGGGCATGATAAGCAGCATCAGCTTCCTAGCACACCTCAGTTGTATGTACACATATATCAATCACTATTTATGAGACACTGATGATGGACAGCTCCACTTGTATTTTGAAGGTTTGGCTTCCCATTCTTTGTTGAGTCTCCTTTTAAAAATTTCAGCTGATGCTGAAGACACTGTCTCCTTGCTTAAACATTTCCAATCATTAATGACCCTTTGGTTAAAGAATCTGATTCTACTTTTAACTCAGGGCTTATGAAGCTTTTTAGAATGACCTCGTTTTTTTCTTTTATTGGGTAACTGGTTAAAGAACTTATTTTGGGGTTGGTTGACAAATTTATATGTGAGTAGCATGTCACTCCACTTGTCTTGGAAGGTCAAAGATGAGAGTTTTAGATTAAATAGCGTTTCACAATATGGTTTCTCACCAAGTCTAGAGATGAACTTGGTGGCCCTCCTTTGTACACCTTCAATCAACTGTATATCACCCTTGTAAAAAGTACCAGCAAGGCAGGTTCCAAAATCAATAATTGGTCTCACAATTGCCTTATAAAGCTTCAAGAAGACTCTGTGTGATGGGCTAGTAAGTACTTGTTTAATTAGTCCAAGGCTAGAATTTACTGTGGAAATAGTTTGTGCAGTATTCAGGGAACTTCTGAAGATTATCTACTGTGACTCCCAGGTCCCTGCCACTGGTCCAGGTTTGGAGGGGAATGGGGATGATGTCTGGTTACCATTCATAGTGTATTGGTGCAGAGGATTATTGTTACCAAAAACAATGGTGATGCATTTTGATATGTTGAAAGAGAGAAACCACCTATCTGCTCATGCCTGAATTTGGTCAAGGTCAGATTGTATTGATGGTTTATCAGGTACACCAAATAGTTTGGAGTCATCAGCATAAAGGGTTAAGTGGTTGTTGACTTCAGTAATCATATCCTTTATATAAAGAAAAAACAGTGTGGGTCCCAAAACTGTTCCCTAGGGAACACCACTTAGAACATTACAGGGCTGGGAGTAGATACAATTGCTATCTGTTGTGAAGAGCTGTACAGTCTGAGATATACCAGTCAGGAAGTCCATTAGCCAGTCTACTAATTCAGTGTGGATTCCTGCTGCTATTAGCTTAAAATGAAGCTGATTATGAGGGATCTTATCAAATCCTTTGGCTAGATCTAAAAGAATCCAATTGACAGGAAGGTCTTTGTCCAGTTGCTAGGTAACCTGTTCATCAAACAGTTCGTGGTAACGAACTGTAAGTAAGGAGCGACCCGGCTCAATGGTAACCGAAACTCTAAAAAACGGGATTTTGATACCAATAGATACATCAAAAGAATCAGATTTTAATTCTGATTTCAAATATATAAGTTTCATTAAGTTTAAGCTTACCCATCAAAAGTTACGTGCCTGAGAAAATTTGGCTGATTTTCGAAAAAAGGGGGAAAGACCCCCTAAAAGTTATAGAACCTTAATGAAAATCACACCATCATATTCAGCGTATCAGAGAACCCTACTGTAGAGGTTTCAAGCTCCTATCTACAAAAATGTGGAATTTTCCATTTTTTGCCAGAAGAAAGATCACGGATGCGTGTTTATTTGTTTTTTTTTTTTTTTTTTTTTCCCAGGGGTGATCGTATCGACCCAGTGGTCCTAGAATATCGTGGGAGGGCTCATTGGAACGGAAATTAAAAGTTCTAGTGCCCTTTTTAAGTGACCAAAAAAAATGGAGGGCAACTAGGCCCCCTCCCACGCTTATTTTTTTCCCAAAGTCACCCGATCAAAATTTTGAGATAGCCATTTTGTTCAGCATGGTCGAAAATATGATAAAAATGTCTTTTAGAATGACTTGATCCCCCAAAGTCCCCAGGGGGAGGGCTGAAAGTTATGAACTTTACTCAATGTTAACATATAGTATTGGTTATTGGGAAGTATACAGACTTTTTCAGAGGAGATTTTTTCTGGTAGGTGGGGGAAGAAGAGGGTCGGGGGCTATATGGAAGGATCTTTCCATGAAGGAAGTTTTCATGGGGGAAGGGACATTGCTATGAAGGGGGCGCCGGATTTCCCAGCATTATTAAAGAAAAAGATCAGGAATTAAATAAAAAAAAACAAGTTTTTCAACTGATCAACTGATTGTGATTAAGAGGTCATTTTTAAAGAACTGGAAAAAAAATTCGAACTATAGTTTAAAGAGCAGGGTATTGACTAGGGGGCGAGCCCCCTGATATACGTGTTAAAATTTTATGAATATAGAAGTTCGTTACGTAAGTTAATTCTAAGTTACGTATATTTATTACTAATAAAAACGTTCGTAAATAAAATTAAACAAGTTTCGAGAAAGCCATTTAACCAAATATAATATGCAAAATTTGTTTTAATTATTCATGTACGGTGAGCCAAAATCAAAACCTGTATTAATTCAAAAACGTTCAAAAATTAAATAAAAAAAAACAAGTTTTTTAAACTGAAAGTAAGGAGCGACATTAAAACTTAAAACGAACAGAAATTATTCCGTATATGAAGGGGGCTGTCCCCTCCTCAACGCCTCGCTCTTTACGCTAAAGTTTGACTTTCTCACAACTCTATTTTTCTAAACAATAAAAAAACTTTCGCGTAAAGAGCGAGGCGTTGAGGAGGGGACAGCCTCCTTCATATACGGAATAATTTCTGTTCGTTTTAAGTTTTAATGTCGCTCCTTACTTTCAGTTTAAAAACTTGTTTTTTTTTATTTAATAGGTGTCTAGAACGTTAGTTTCTACAGATTGTTGTGGAAAAAAGCCGTGCTGCCTGTTAAAGATAATTTCATTAGTAACAAGGTGTTGAAGAAATGCAGCATTAACAATTCTCTTAAGGACTTTTGCAACAGCAGATGTGAGGCTGAAAGGTCTATAATTTTCAGCTTTGGATTTAACCCCCCTTTTTAAAGATAGGTGTGATATAGGCCAGTTTCCATTGGGAGGGGACACACTTATGATGAAGAAGATGTTCAAAAATTATAGATAGTGCAGGGGCAATTTCATGAGCAGCTTCTTTTAGCAGACGAGGATGAATGTTATAAGGACCAGCACTTTTGTTGATGACCAGGCTTTTGAGTTGTTTTTCAACCATAGAAGTAGTAACTGTAATGCAACTCATTTGCTTCTGGATGTTGTACTTTAAGTTGGGAATGAGAACATTATCAGGTTCATTTGTGAAGACTGATGCAAATTGCTCATTTAGAAGATCTGCTATATTTTGTGTGCCAATGACTTCATTTCCATCACTTGTTGTTAAGCATTTTATGGATTTCCAGTTGTGATTTCTGCTTCATATATAATTCCAGATCTTTTTAGGGTTCAACTTACTTTGGCTGGCAAGTCTTGTCTCAAAATTATGGTACAGTTGTTTGGTGAGATTTTTTAATTTGTTTTGGGCTTTGACATATTTTCATAATGGCCTGACTAATTTTTTTTTATCCAATGGCATTTTTTAAGTTTCTTTGTTGTATTATGCTAGCTGTCATGTTTGGTATGAAGTCTTTGATATGTGGATAAAACTTTCTATTGTGTTCTTTTGCAGATTTTCCATAAATACAGCCCGGAATTTCTCCCACTGCTCATTGATCCCACCCTGGAGGGTCAACTCCTAGTTAATTTGCCTCAATGTGACCCTCATCACCCTCATCCTATTTTCTTTCATAAGCATTAACCAAACTTGACTTTTTAGAAAAGCCCATATAATGCCCAAGTACCTTATTAGCCTATGCATATTATGAAGTAAGATTGTTTTCTTAACATGTCTCCTTATGAGCAATACTGGTCATACACTTATACCCAAGCAATTTTTTGAAAGCTGGCTCAAATTTCTAGACAGGTTACTTTTTGTTTTCTTGGAAAGGGGGTTAGTTTAGGAAAATGAAACTCTCAGTAACAAATTATCTTTAAATGATTTATTTGCTGTAACATGTTTGACAGCACAAGTTCCCATCCTGCTTGCTTAGGTGTATTGCAGTTAAATTAGAAAGAAACAACTCTCACAATTAAAATTTCACCAAGTAAAATATAGGCTATAGGTCTACCCAATAATTTGAGCTAGGCTAAAGAAAAGGCCTATTTTTGGACATTACAAAATGAATGCAAAGCATTGTAATTTTTAGTAATAATATAAGAAGATTAAGGTAAAATTCTACTTTAGCTACTTTTGGCTATCTTGGAAAGGGGATAGGTTAGGCAAATGAAACTTTCATGGATGGTTCTACAGGCTAAAGTATGTCCAGGGAAGGTATTTTGAAACACCTACCTCCACTCCTCCCTCTAGAGTCCTGAAATTTGCCTACATGACAAATCAGCATAAAAATCTGATTCTTTCTATGTATCTAGGCTATTAGTATCAAAATTCTGTTTTTTAGAGTTTTGGTTACTATTGAGATAAGTTGCTCTTACTATACAGTTTGTTAACACAAACTGTGCAGTAAGAATACTTTTTTTTTAAAAAAGAAAAATGCTTTTTTTACAAAGGATCTATTGAAATTTTGACAAAACAACACTTTACCTTAATTTTCAGTTATCAGTTTCTTTTTCTCTGGCTTTAGTTCTGGAAATGCAATTCCTGTTATTTGAGAAGAATTTTAAGCCATATCAATGTTTTTTTTTCAAGATTTAGGAAATGTATTTGTATAGGCTTTAAAGCCTTGTAAATTGGGATTGAGAAAAGTTCTGAAGCTGAAAACAATTTTGTTGTACTTAATTGAAACAGAAGATCTATTTTGTAAGGTTTCACTTTTATAACACACAGATTTTTAAAGGTCATCAAAGGTCAGGACCCTCTAGAGGGAGAAGGAGTGGAGGTAGGTACTTAAAATACTGGTCAATATATATGAAATCATATTATTGAGTTAGGACTAAAGTGAATACACCATTTGATGCCTTTTTTATGCTGATTACAAATATAATAAGCATTTCTATCGGAAATGAATTTCAGCCCCCCCCCCCCTATATAGGCTATACCTAACCTAACCCTGAATCGGCATATATAGGGGGGGGCTGAAATTCATTTCTGATAGAAATGCTTATTATATTCGTAATCAGCATAAAAAAAAGGCATCGAATGGTGTATTAACTTAAGTCCTAACTCAATAATATGATTTTGTATAGGCTATATTGACCAAAATACCTTCCCAGGATATACTTTAGTCTGTAGCCCTACCCCTGAAAGTTTTATTTTCCTAACATAACCTCTTTCCAAGATAACCAAAAGTAGCTAAAGCAGAATTTTACTGAAGATTAGGGCCTATTTTAGAAGTTCTAAAGCAGTATCTAGAAATTTCTAGTGTTTCCTTCAAATAGCTCTAAGTAGCCTACTCATAGCTAAGGGCTATCTGTTATTCAGAGGGAATAGCCTATACATATCTATAATTCTCTTATCCTTACTTGTAACACATGAATTAATGTAGCCTATTAGTAAAAGCCATTAAATGCAATTTGTAGCCTGGCTTCAAAGGGACTCCACCCTTTGACTATTGGAAAAAATTAGTTTATAAGCTTATATAGAATGGTACTATCCAATCTCCTTATAATAAAAATTATTTTAGTCATCTAGTTGGAAAATTTAACCCATCTGTATAGGAAAAATCTAAATTTGCCAACTAGTTGACTAAAAACTTCACCCCAGCAAAACTGTCATTTTCCAACTAGTTGACTAATAACTTCTCCCCAGCAACACTTAAATTTGCCAACTAGTTGACAATAAATATTGCCCCAGCAAAACTTTCCTTTTCCAACTAGTTGACTAATAACTTCTCCCCAGAAAAACTTAATTTTTCCAACTAGTTGACTAATAACTTTTCCCCAGCAAAACTTAATTTTGCCAACTAGCTGGAAAGAAACATTGCCCCAGAAAACAATTCATTTTCCAACTAGTTGACTAGTAACTTCTCCCCAGCAAAACTTTCATTTTCCAACTAGTTGACTAATAACTTCTCCCATGCATACTCTTTCTCTATCTCTCTCTCTTTCACTATTTCTGTAACACTTTTCTCTTTTCAAACTACTGTCTTCCTATTAGTGGCTTATATTGTTTTTGTTTTTTTTAGGCAAAGAAAACAGCTTCATCTGCTGCTAACTTAGCTGCGCGAGCAAAATCATCATTAAATGGCTCCAATCCAAATCTCCACTTTTGAATTAAAATCAAAGTAAAGAACCATTATCTCATTCAAATGGCGTTTTTATTGACATTCCTGTTAATGATTACAATGAAGTTAGCAAGGATTTGCCCTCACCTAGAAGTATTTCTTCAAAAGATGTTGATAGAAATATGATTGTGAAAAGTGAATTTAGTAGTGATATTAAATTTTTACAAGAATAAAATTATATGTTTCAGTTTATTGCTGTAATTTTGTCAAAGCTTGTTACTATTCCGTTACAACTTCTGTCTCTCTCCGTCTCCTCTTAATGGGAGATGTAATTTGAGTTATATATTGGGCTTTGAAGCCAGGGATTTTTTTTATTAATTCTCAGGATAATTAGTCTTATAATACCTGGTCCCAAAAGTCAGATTGAATTTGTCAAAGCTTGGAGGGTTGCTCCTCCTGTCTGTTAAAGAAAACAGATGCATATTTGAAGTTTTGTTCATTTCGATCTTGCATTTAATGGACATAAATTGTGTATGTTCCTTCATTGATCTGTCTTTGTTCCTTTACTGGAGGAATATTTTTGTCTCATTTTTAGAATTTGTAATTAATTTTAAGGTAAAATTCTACTTTAGCTACTTTTGACTATTTTGGAAAGGGGTTACGTTAGGACAATGAAACTTTCAGGGATGAGTCTATGGGCTAAAGTATGTCCCGGTAAGGTATTTTGAAGTACCTACCTCCACCCCTCTCCTTCTAGAGGGTCCTGACCTTTGATGACCTTTAAAAATATGTGTGTTATAAAACTGAAACCTTGCAATATAGATAATCTGCTTAAATGAAGTACAGCAATAATTTTTTCCTCTTCATAACTGCTAAAACCTAATTTATAAGGTTTTAAAGATATGTAAATACATTTCCTAAATTTTGAAAAAAAAAACATAAATTTGCCAACTAGTTGACTAATAACTTCTCCCCAGCAAAACTTTCCTTTTCCAACTAGTTGACTAATAACTTCACCCCAGAAAAATTTAATTTTGCCAACTAGCTGACTAATAACTTCTCCCCAGCAAAACTTAATTTTGCCATCTAGCTGGAAAGAAACATTGCCCCAGAAAACAATTCATTTTCCAACTAGTTGACTAATAATAGTTAGAATTTATTGTGAATAGCATTAAATATGTTAATAATAAAGGTTTTTTTTTCAAATATAATTATCACTATTGTTACTATTCAGTTACAACTTGTCTCTCTCCCTGTCTCCCTCTTAATGGGAGATGTAATTTGAGTTATTTATTGGGCTTTGAAGCCAGGGATTTTTTTTATTAATTCTCAGGATAATTAGTCTTATAATACCTGGTCCCAAAAGTCAGATTGAATTTGTCAAAGCTTGGAGGGTTATTCCTCCTGTCTGTTAAAGAAAACAGATGCATATTTGAAGTTTTGTTCATTTCTATCTTGCATTTAATGGACATAATTTGTGTATGTTCCTTCATTGATCTGTCTTTGTTCCTTTACTGGAGGAATATTTTTGTCTCATTTTTAGAATTTGTAATTAATTTTTGGTAAAATTCTACTTTAGCTACTTTTGACTATTTTGGAAAGGGGTTATGTTAGGAAAATGAAACTTTCAGGGATGGGTCTATGGGCTAAAGTATGTCCCAGCAAGGTATTTTGAAGTACCTACTTCCACCCCTTCTCCCTCTAGAGGGTCCTGACCTTTGATGACCTTTAAAAATATGTGTGTTATAAAAGTGAAACCTTGCAATATAGATCATCTGCTTAAATGAAGTACAGCAATAATTTTTTCCTCTTCATAACTGCTAAAACCTAATTTATAAGGTTTTAAAGATATGTAAATACATTTCCTAAATTTTGAAAAAAAAAAACATAAATTTGCCAACTAGTTGACTAATAACTTCTCCCCAGCAAAACTTTCCTTTTCCAACTAGTTGACTAATAACTTCACCCCAGAAAAATTTAATTTTGCCAACTAGCTGACTAATAACTTCTCCCCAGCAAAACTTAATTTTGCCATCTAGCTGGAAAGAAACATTGCCCCAGAAAACAATTCATTTTCCAACTAGTTGACTAATAATAGTTAGAATTTATTGTGAATAGCATAAAATATGTTAATACTACAGGTTTTTTTTTTTCAAATATAATTATCACTATTGTTACTATTCAGTTACAACTTCTGTCTCTCTCCCTGTCTCCCTCTTAATGGGAGATGTAATTTGAGTTATTTATTGGGCTTTGAAGCCAGGGATTTTTTTTTATTAATTCTCAGGATAATTAGTCTTATAATACCTGGTCCCAAAAGTCAGATTGAATTTGTCAAAGCTTGGAGGGTTATTCCTCCTGTCTGTTAAAGAAAACAGATGTATATTTGAAGTTTTGTTCATTTCTATCTTGCATTTAATGGACATAAATTGTGTATGTTCCTTCATTGATCTGTCTTTGTTCCTTTACTGGAGGAATATTTTTGTCTCATTTTTAGAATTTGTAATTAATTTTTGGTAAAATTCTACTTTAGCTACTTTTGACTATTTTGGAAAGGGGTTATGTTAGGAAAATGAAACTTTCAGGGATGGGTCTATGGGCTAAAGTATGTCCCGGCAAGGTATTTTGAAGTACCTACTTCCACCCCTTCTCCCTCTAGAGGGTCCTGACCTTTGATGACCTTTAAAATCTGTGTGTTATAAAAGTGAAACCTTGCAAAATAGATCATCTGCTTAAATGAAGTACAGCAATAATTTTTTCCTCTTCATAACTTTGCTCAAACCTAATTTATAAGGTTTTAAAGATATGTAAATACATTTCCTAAATTTTGAAAAAAAAAACATAAATTTGCCAACTAGTCGACTAATAACTTCTCCCCAGCAAAACTTTCCTTTTCCAACTAGTTGACTAATAACTTCTCCCCAGAAAAATTTAATTTTGCCAACTAGCTGACTAATAACTTCTCCGCAGCAAAACTTAATTTTGCCATCTAGCTGGAAAGAACATTGCCCCAAAAAACAATTCATTTTCCAACTAGTTGACTAATAATAGTTAGAATTTATTGTGAATAGCATAAAATATGTTAATAATACAGGTTTTCTTTTCAAATATAATTATCACTATTGTTACTATTCAGTTACAACTTCTGTCTCTCTCCCTGTCTCCCTCTTAATGGGAGATGTAATTTGAGTTATTTATTGGGCTTTGAAGCCAGGGATTTTTTTTTTATTAATTCTCAGGATAATTAGTCTTATAATACCTGGTCCCAAAGTCAGATTGAATTTGTCAAAGCTTGGAGGGTTATTCCTCCTGTCTGTTAAAGAAAACAGATGCATATTTGAAGTTTTGTTCATTTCTATCTTGCATTTAATGGACATAAATTGTGTATGTTCCTTCATTGATCTGTCTTTGTTCCTTTAATGGAGGAATATTTTTGTCTCATTTTTAGAATTTGTAATTAATTTTTTGGTAAAATTCTACTTTAGCTACTTTTGACTATTTTGGAAAGGGGTTATGTTAGGAAAATGAAACTTTCAGGGATGGGTCTATGGGCTAAAGTATGTCCTAGCAAGGTATTTTGAAGTACCTACTTCCACCCCTTCTCCCTCTAGAGGGTCCTGACCTTTGATGACCTTTAAAATCTGTGTGTTATAAAAGTGAAACCTTGCAAATAGATTATCTGCTTAAATGAAGTACAGCAATAATTTTTTCATCTTCATAACTTTGCTCAAACCTAATTTATAAGGTTTTAAAGATATGTAAATACATTTCCTAAATTTTTGAAAAAAAAACATAAATTTGCCAACTAGTCAACTAATAACTTTTCCCCAGCAAAACTTTCCTTTTCCAACTAGTTGACTAATAACTTCTCCCCAGAAAAATTTAATTTTGCCAACTAGCTGACTAATAACTTCTCCGCAGCAAAACTTAATTTTGCCATCTAGCTGGAAAGAAACATTGCCCCAAAAACAATTCATTTTCCAACTAGTTGACTAATAATAGTTAGAATTTATTGTGAATAGCATAAAATATGTTAATAATACAGATTTTCTTTTCAAATTTAATTATCACTATTGTTACTATTCAGTTACAACTTCTGTCTCTCTCCCTGTCTCCCTCTTAATGGGAGATGTAATGTGAGTTATATATTGGGTTTTGAAGCCAGGGATTTTTTTTATTAATTCCCATGATATGTTCCTTCATTGATCTGTCTTTTTTCCTTTGCTGGAGGAATATTTTTGTCTTATTTTTAGAATTTATAATTAACTTTTTCGGGTAAAATTCTACTTTAGCTACTTTTGACTATTTGGGAAAGGGGTTATGTTAGGAAAATGAAACTTTCAGGGATGGGTCTATGGGATAAAGTATGTCCCAGGAAGGTATTTTGAAGTACCTACTTCCACCCCTTCTCCCTCTAGAGGGTCCTGACCTTTAAAAATATGTGTGTTATAAAAGTGAAACCTTGCAATATAGCTCATCTGCTTAAATGAAGTACAGCAATAATTTTTTCCTCTTCATAACTTTGCTCAAACCTAATTTATAAGGTTTTAAAGATATGTAAATACATTTCCTAAATTAAAAAAAAATAACATAAATTTGCCAACTAGTTGACTAATAACTTCTCCCCAGCAAAACTTTTCTTTTCCAACTAGTTGACTAATAACTTATCCGGGTAAAATTCTACTTTAGCTACTTTTGACTATTTGGGAAAGGGGTTAGGGCCTATGTTAGGAAAATGAAACTTTCAGGGATGGGTCTATGGGATAAAGTATGTCCCAGCAAGGTATTTTGAAGTACCTACTTCCACCCCTTCTCCCTCTAGAGGGTCCTGACCTTTGATGACCTTTAAAAATATGTGTGTTATAAAAGTGAAACCTTGCAATATAGCTCATCTGCTTAAATGAAGTACAGCAATAATTTTTTCCTCTTCATAACTTTGCTCAAACCTAATTTATAAGGTTTTAAAGATATGTAAATACATTTCCTAAATTTAAAAAAAAAATAACATAAATTTGCCAACTAGTTGACTAATAACTTCTCCCCAGCAAAACTTTTCTTTTCCAACTAGTTGACTAATAACTTCTCCGCAGCAAAACTTACTTTTGCCAACTAGCTGACTAATAAATAACTTCCAGGGTTGCCACCAGACCGAAAAATTTCGTAACGTCCAACTCTTAAAAACGTAACTTTTTCGTAACTTTTGATAGGAAAGTCTCTTTCCAAGGCAGGGTGCCTTAATTTCGCTATCAAGAGTGGTACTTAAAGAGGGGATGGGACATTTGTTGCCTGTTTAATTTTAAAAATATATTTTTACGTTATCTCATTAAAAATTTTCCCTCCGACTCTTAAAAGGTGCCTAAAAAGTATACAATAATAACATTTCATGCTTCTTTACCTTCAGGAAATTCCTATTTATTCAACTACAAGTGCTGCTCTCAGTTTACCTGCAGAACAGACAGACCCCCCCCCCCCTTGATGCGTGTATAAAATCCCAGCTACTATTTTGCTTATCTTGTTGTTGTTGTTTTTAATTGCCATTATTGGCGTTTTAAACAAAAAGTTGATGAGTAATACGTACAAAATAAAAAGCAAATCAATAAACACAGGCAATTTAGAGTTTTGAAGAAAAGAAGAAAACCAACTAGATTTTTTTATTGTTAAATTTCAATAAAAACGATCTTAATAAATCCAGCTTCTTAAAAAAAACCCAAAAAATCATTTTAATCGCTCCCTTCCCGCCTAATATTTTAGATTGGCTCAGTCTCAGTCTCACCTCCTCTAGCTTCAAATTTGCATCGGTCGAACATGAAGATTTAAGCAATTCCGAGTGACAGAGTTTTTGTTTTGTTTTTATTTTATCGAACAAAAAATATTTTAATCGTTGTCTTCAGTTCCTATACGAAACAACAGTTATTTTGCATAATGCGAAAAACGAAACGATTTTTGCCCCGAATATGCAAAAAAATCGATTTTTTGCCCCGAATTTTCACTTATATTTAACACTTCCAAATTTTTAATTTACAAATTTAAAAAAATATTATGTCTCATCCAAGATTACAAACTAAGTTAAGACAGCCTCCGGTTGT
This sequence comes from Artemia sinica, assembly GCA_027921565.1. Lineage (NCBI taxonomy): Eukaryota > Metazoa > Arthropoda > Branchiopoda > Anostraca > Artemiidae > Artemia > Artemia sinica. Next base: position 671,944 of record JAPEVW010000092.1, read on the forward strand.
TCTCTTACCGTTGTGCTATACTGATAAAAGTGGGAAGTAACTGAACATTCGAAAGTGGTTGAAAAATAGTTCACAAATTAAAAAAAAAATTGTGACAAAGAAATAAAAGGAGATGGAACAAAAAGATCAGTGAGTAAATAAAAATGAACTGGAAATGATTTAATTAAGAAAATTAAGGAGGATAATAAAAAACCTATAATTTAATAAAGAAATGCCGAGAAATTTACGTTTTCAGGGAGTTGGGGCCCCAGTCCAGCTTGCATGGTCCCTATGAATCAGTTTTTAAGTAAACTGTAATCCTACCCTATATAGATACAAGACTCTTATCTTCTTCATAAAAATGGGCATTACTCTAGTTGTCGTTTTCTAAAGTCTAAAGTTTTCATATATAACTGTATAAATACATTTCATCGTTGTGGCAAATCTTGTGATGACATTCTTTCTTGTTACATTCTTTCGTGTTTTTTCATATTGTAGAGTAAGAATTTTTGGTCGATTTTTTTTTAATGTATTCCTAGGGCTATATCCCGGACCATCAGGGGGGGGTGGGTGTATTTTCAGAAAAGAGACCATGATATCTGGAAATAGTACAAAATAAATAATTTAGTGGTACTGCTTGTGTGTATAGCATGTTTTTTTTTTCAGAAAGGGACAATCACTAAATACTTGACTTTAGAAAACGACAACTAGAGTAATGCCCATTTTTATGAAGAAGATAAGAGTCTTGTATCTATATAGGGTAGGATTACAGTTTACTTAAAAACTGATTCATAGGGACCATGCAAGCTGGACTGGGGCCCCAACCCCCTGAAAACGTAAATTTCTCGGCATTTCTTTATTAAATTATAGGTTTTTTATTATCCCCCTTAATTTTCTTAATTAAATCATTTCCAGTTCATTTTTATTTACTCACTGATCTTTTTGTTCCATCTTCCTTTTATTTCTTTGTCACAATTTTTTTTTAATTTGTGAACTATTTTTCAACCACTTTCGAATGTTCAGTTACTTCCCACTTTTATCAGTATAGCACAACGGTAAGAGCACATCCCGAGGCTGTGTTAACTTAGGTTGTAATCTTGGATGAGACATTATATTTTTTTAAATTTGAAAATTAAAAATTTGGAAATGTTAAATATAAGTGAAAATTCGGGGCAAAAAATCGATTTTTTTGCATATTCTTGGCAAAAATCGTTTCGTTTTTGGCATTATGCAAAATAACTGTTGTTTCGTATAGGAACTGAAGACAACGATTAAAATATTTTTTGTTCGATAAAATAAAAACAAAACAAAAACTCTGTCACTCGGAATTGCTTAAATCTTCATGTTCGACCGATGCAAATTTGAAGCTAGAGGAGGTGAGACTGAGACTGAGCCAATCTAAAATATTAGACGGGAAGGGAGCGATTAAAATGATTTTTTGGGTCTTTTTAAGAAGCTGGATTTATTAAGATCGTTTTTATTGAAATTTAACAATAAAAAAAATCTAGTTGGTTTTCTTCTTTTCTTCAAAACTCTAAATTGCCTGTGTTTATTGATTTGCCTTTTATTTTGTACGTATTACTCATCAACTTTTTGTTTAAAACGCCAATAATGGCAATTAAAAACAACAACAACAAGATAAGCAAAATAGTAGCTGGGATTTTATACACGCATCAAGGGGGGGGGGGTCTGTCTGTTCTGCAGGTAAACTGAAAGCAGCACTTGCAGTTGAATAAATAGGAATTTCCTGAAGGTAAAGAAGCATGAAATGTTATTATTGTATACTTTTTAGGCACCTTTTAAGAGTTGGAGGGAAAATTTTTAATGAGATAACGTAAAAATATATTTTTAAAATTAAACAGGCAACAAATGTCCCATCCCCTCTTTAAGTACCACTCTTGATAGCGAAATTAAGGCACCCTGCCTTGGAAAGAGACTTTCCTATGAAAAGTTACGAAAAAGTTACGTTTTTAAGAGTTGGACGTTACGAAATTTTTCGGTCTGGTGGCAACCCTGGAAGTTATTTATTAGTCAGCTAGTTGGCAAAAGTAAGTTTTGCTGCGGAGCGGAGAAGTTATTAGTCAACTAGTTGGAAAAGAAAAGTTTTGCTGGGGAGAAGTTATTAGTCAACTAGTTGGCAAATTTAAGTGTTGCTGCCGATAAGTTATTAGTCAACTAGTTGGAAAAGAAAAGTTTTGCTGGGGAGAAGTTATTAGTCAACTAGTTGGCAAATTTATGTTATTTTTTTTTAAATTTAGGAAATGTATTTACATATCTTTAAAACCTTATAAATTAGGTTTGAGCAAAGTTATGAAGAGGAAAAAATTATTGCTGTACTTCATTTAAGAAGATGAGCTATATTGCAAGGTTTCACTTTTATAACACACATATTTTTAAAGGTCATCAAAGGTCAGGACCCTCTAGAGGGAGAAGGGGTGGAAGTAGGTACTTCAAAATACCTTGCTGGGACATACTTTAGCCCATAGACCCATCCCTGAAAGTTTCATTTTCCTAACATAACCCCTTTCCAAAATAGTCAAAAGTAGCTAAAGTAGAATTTTACCAAAAAATTAATTACAAATTCTAAAAATGAGACAAAAATATTCCTCCAGTAAAGGAACAAAGACAGATCAATGAAGGAACATACACAAATTATGTTCATTAAATGCAAGATAGAAATAAACAAGACTTCAAATATGCATCTGTTTTCTTTAACAGACAGGAGGAATAACCCTCCAAGCTTTGACAAATTCAATCTGACTTTTGGGACCAGGTATTATAAGACTAATTATCCTGAGAATTAATAAAAAAAAATCCCTGGCTTCAAAGCCCAATAAATAACTCAAATTACATCTCCCATTAAGAGGGAGACAGGGAGAGAGACAGAAGTTGTAACTGAATAGTAACAATAGTGATAATTATATTTGAAAAAAAAACCTGTATTATTAACATATTTTATGCTATTCACAATAAATTCTAACTATTATTAGTCAACTAGTTGGAAAATGAATTGTTTTCTGGGGCAATGTTTCTTTCCAGCTAGATGGCAAAATTAAGTTTTGCTGGGGAGAAGTTATTAGTCAGCTAGTTGGCAAAATTAAATTTTTCTGGGGTGAAGTTATTAGTCAACTAGTTGGAAAAGGAAAGTTTTGCTGGGGAGAAGTTATTAGTCAACTAGTTGGCAAATTTATGTTTTTTTTTTCAAAATTTAGGAAATGTATTTACATATCTTTAAAACCTTATAAATTAGGTTTTAGCAGTTATGAAGAGGAAAAAATTATTGCTGTACTTCATTTAAGCAGATTATCTATATTGCAAGGTTTCACTTTTATAACACACATATTTTTAAAGGTCATCAAAGGTCAGGACCCTCTAGAAGGAGAGGGGTGGAGGTAGGTACTTCAAAATACCTTACCGGGACATACTTTAGCCCATAGACTCATCCCTGAAAGTTTCATTGTCCTAACATAACCCCTTTACAAAATAGTCAAAAGTAGCTAAAGTAGAATTTTACCTTAAAATTAATTACAAATTCTAAAAATGAGACAAAAATATTCCTCCAGTAAAGGAACAAAGACAGATCAATGAATGAACATACACAATTTATGTCCATTAAATGCAAGACCGAAATGAACAAAACTTCAAATATGCATCTGTTTTCTTTAACAGACAGGAGGAGCAACCCTGCAAGCTTTGACAAATTCAATCTGACTTTTGGGACCAGGTATTATAAGACTAATTATCCTGAGAATTAATAAAAAAAATCCCTGGCTTCAAAGCCCAATATATTACTCAAATTACATCTCCCATTAAGAGGGAGACAGGGAGAGAGACAGAAGTTGTAACGGAATAGTAACAAGCTTTGACAAAATTACAGCAATAAACTGAAACATGTAATTTTATTCTTGTAAAAATTTAATATCACTACTAAATTCACTTTTCACAATCATATTTCTATCAACATCTTTTGAAGAAATACTTCTAGGTGAGGGCAAATCCTTGCTAACTTCATTGTAATCATTAACAGGAATGTCAATAAAAACGCCATTTGAATGAGATAATGGTTCTTTACTTTGATTTTAATTCAAAAGTGGAGATTTGGATTGGAGCCATTTAATGATGATTTTGCTCGCGCAGCTAAGTTAGCAGCAGATGAAGCTGTTTTCTTTGCCTAAAAAAAACAAAACAATATAAGCCACTAATAGGAAGACAGTAGTTTGAAAAGAGAAAAGTGTTACAGAAATAGTGAAAGAGAGAAATCTTTTTCATCTTTTTGCTAAAAAGATGACTGAGGCTACCGATTGAATTAAAAAATATTTTAATCTATTCTCCAGTGTCTCAATGATTTCAACTGGGCCTACAAAACGGGAATTCACCCCTCATAGAACAACTTATCTTTTTTCATGATCATGCCTTATTAGTAGTGATTCTTATTACTTCACTTGTTGGATTCTTTCTCGCCGCTCTATTTTCCAATAAGTTTCTCCATCGTTACAGGCGATGAACGGAACAGGACAACGGAACAGGCGATGATTTATTTGACAACTATTATTAATGATGTATTAGATAAAGGTTTCAAAATAGGTGCTATATTTTTAGATCTGATGAAAGCTTTCGATACTGTGGATCATGAGCTTCTACTTAAGAAGTGTGAGGTGTATGGTTTGAGGGGTAAATCATTAAATTTTTTAAGAAGTTTTTTAAGTAATCGTTATCAGTATGTCCAACTAAATGATACTTCTTCCGAAAGAAAGCGTATTGAAATAGGTGTTCCGCAAGGATCAGTTCTCGGTCCTATATTATTCTTGATATTTATTAATGATTTACCAAATTGTCTAAATAATTTTGCTATAGAATAAATGAACTAACGGTAAAACCCGACTAATGAAACGTTTCACTTTTTGCTGATGACACAACAGCCATTAGCACAGCTAAGACAGCAGAGCTGCTGCAGATTTCCATGAAGGAATCAGTTAATAGAATTACAGCATGGCTGAGGGTAAATAAATTAAGGATTAACATGGCTAAGTCTAACTTTATTATTTTCTCGCGATCATCAAACTTTTACCCATGGATCAAGGAATTAGATATGCCCAATGGCGTTATAAAACGGACTGCGTCTTTTAAATACCTTGGGATTGTAATAGATGAAACTCTATCTTTTAAGGAACATGTTACTTTAACTAGCAAAATTCTGGCAAGAAATCTTGGTATAATGAAGAAACTCCAACATTGTTTTCCCAAGTCTGTCCTTCGCCATCTTTATTTTTCTTTAATACACCCGTATATACTTTATTGTTCAAGTATTTGGCTCTCTACTTTTCTTCTACCCTAAAACCAATAAGAGTTCTACAAAATCATGCAGTAAGAATTTTAGCCGGTATATCTCCACGTATGTCTGTTAGAGAAATTTACCCAACTTTAAAAATTTTGCCGGCTGCAGGCCTGCGTGAGTTCTATGTATTGTGGTTTATTTTTAGACTGCAGCAGGATGCTCAGCCTCGTTGTTTTGGTGATTTTATTGTCCATTAGGTCTACTGTTCATTCTCATGATACAAGGGGTAGCGCGGACTTCTGTGTACCTAGAGGTATATCTTCCCGTTCATGTTTTTCTGTTTTTTATAGAGGTACGCGGAAATGGAATAGTTTGAATAGTGATATTAAGACTATTGGTGACCCCAATATTTTTAGAAAAATCATTAAGGAACTGCTTTTTGCTGAATATGAGTTTTGACTGATTAATTGATTTATTTATTGTGGGGGTTTTGTTGATATGATGTTCCCAGAGGAAGTATAATATATGATATTATTTTGTATTTATTGTTTAGTGTGATGGTATTAGTGGTGTCCGGTGGCCAAGTATTCTTTGTTTTAAGGATTTTGTTTACTACTACCTCCCCCACGGACAAGCTTTGCTTTTTAGGGGAGGCAGCAATAATTTTTGTTGATATGTTTTGTTTTTTTTTTCAATAAATCCTTCTTCAATGAGAAAGATAGAGAAAGAGTATGCATGGGAGAAGTTATTAGTCAACTAGTTGGAAAATGAAAGTTTTGCTTGGGAGAAGTTACTAGTCAACTAGTTGGAAAATGAGTTGTTTTCTGGGGCAATATTTCTTTCCAGCTAGTTGGCAAATTAAGTTTTGCTGGGGAAAAGTTCTTAGTCAACTAGTTGGAAAAATTAAGTTTTTCTGGGGAGAAGTTATTAGTCAACTAGTTGGAAAAGGAAAGTTTTGCTGGGGCAACATTTATTGTCAACTAGTTGGCAAATTTAAGTGTTGCTGGGGAGAAGTTATTAGTCAACTAGTTGGAAAATGACAGTTTTGCTGGGGTGAAGTTTTTAGTCAACTAGTTGGCAAATTTAGATTTTTCCTATACAGATGGGTAAAATTTTCCAACTAGATGACTAAAATAATTTTATTATAAGGAGATTGGATAGTACCATTCTATATAAGCTTATAAACTAATTTTTTCCAATTGTCAAAGAGTGGATATCCTTTTTTTATTATATACCAAGGACAGCAAAAACAAAATCTTACTGTTACTGTTAAATTAACAAGGACAGTGAGAATGAAATCTCACTGTTACTTTAGCCTACTGCTACTGATATGTACTGTTACTATTAAAGTACCAAGGGCAGCAAAAATAAAATCTTACTGTTATTGTTAAAGTAATAACGACAGTGAGAACAAAATCTCACTGTTACTGAAATGTAGTGTTACAATTAAAGTACCAAGGACAGGAAGATGAAATCTTACTGTTACTGTTAAAGTGACAAGGACAGTGAGAACAAAATCTCACTGTTACTGAAATGTACTGCTACTATTAAAGTACCAAAAACAGCAAAAACAAAATCTTACTGTTAGTGTACTGTTACTTTTAAAGTAATAAGGACAGTGAGAACCAAATCTCACTGTTACTAAAATGTACTGTCACTATTAAAGAATCAAGGGCAGCAAAAACAAAATTTTACTGTTAATGTACTGTTACTTTTAAAGTAATAAGGACAGTGAGAACCAAATCTCACTGTTACTAAAATGTACTGTCAATATTAAAGAACCAAGGGCAGCAAAAACGAAATCTTACTGTTACTGTTAGTGTACTGTTACTGTTAAAGTAACTAGAACAGTGAGAATGAAATCTCACTGTTACTGTACTGTTACTATCAACATACTAAGGACAGCAAAAACAGACCTAGGTACCTTTTATTCCTGCTAAACCCCAAAAAATAAAGTTCAAACATACTTACCAGAGTGAGAAACCCTTAGTTTATACAGTATCTCATATAAGTACCAGGTAATGGTTATCTGATCTTTGCAATACAATCCTAGCTTGTTTTTTTTCCTGGATTCTAAACAAGTACCAGCTATGTTGATATTCTTCTTGATGATCAGTATAATTTTTTTTTTTAATTTCTTATGTTTTAAGGCATTTTAGTGAGATTCCAAGCCAGCCATGGACATATTGCTGTCACAAATGACTTTGCTCAAATAAGCTGATGGAAAACAAATAGAAAATATAAAATTTTCTTTTTTTGTTATTTCAAGACTAGAATGTCACAAAACTAAGCATTCACAGTGCTGGTTGTATCTTAAGCAAATACAATCCCTGATGGAGTTTTGTTGATACCTGTCTTAAAATAATTTGTCTAAATAAAATATATTGTTTATGGGACAGTAGTGAAAATGGCAGCAACTGTGACTTGAGTTGTTTTGTTTTCAATATTTTTTTTTTCAAATAATTGTTGTTCTCTGGTCACATTGGTGGTCCTGGCAAAGTGGTTGACACTCTGGGCTGGGAATCTTCTGTCCAAGGGGCACAGGTTTAATTCCTGGCACTGCTAGTTTATTTGGTTTGGGATAGGGATCAGTGATGTGACTGTAAGCTCAGCCAGAGTTGGCCCAGATTTAAATGGGTACCTGGAAAAATCTGGGAAGATAAGAATAAAGGCATGCCAAAGCATGGGATGGCTGGCCCCTAGCTTCCTGCTTCACTTCTTGGCTAAAGGATCACAAAATGAAGATCAGTACTGCCAGTTTGAACCTTGAAAGTCTAGTGCTACTATACTAACTTACATATTGGACTAGAGTTCGCATTCAACATTCTATCTTCAGTGATTTTTAAAAGCATTTAGACAATCAGCCAATCAAGTCTCAAAGCATGATTAGTATTAAGTAAATGTTCAGGCCATGCTAACTTTGCATTTAAAACAAATGCATTTTGCTGTGTTTAAGAAGAGATTTCAAAGTTATTAACTATTGAGAAGCACTTTCTCCTGTTTTGCCAACTTTTTAGGCAATAAACAATTTTTAAATCACCTTAAAATATTTTTTGGATCTTTACCAGTGGTTGTCCTTTCTAATACACTTAACAATGATAGAAATATATTGTGATCACTAAAAATTTTGAAAATCTTACCTATTTTAACAACTTAAGATTGTTCAAAAAGGTGTAAGAAAATATTTAAGTAGGCCTAATGACTTAGCAACAGAAACCTTCTTTAAAATCCATTAAATGAAAGCAGATATGAAGAAATTCAATTAAGATGGTCCTTCTTATTGCCTGAATTGTGGATGTATGGATATGAGTGTGGGTCATGAGAGATGATGAATGTAGTGAGGGATGAATACTTTGCAAGATTTAAAAATTTAGGACAATTGCTCAGGTTGGCAATTGAGCACAGAAGAAAAATTTTTGTTTTGTTTTTCTTTGTTTCTTTTATCCTTAAGTAATGTCAAGTATTTTAAAGTTGATTTTGTTTTCTTTTTTTTTTGAATTGCCATGACACCAGGGCTTTAGTGCAATAAGACCTACATATGTCCATTCATTTTCCTTAGAAAGACAGGAGTTCTATGTTTCCTACCTTCAATAAATTTAAATGTTTTTAATGTCCTTAATTCTGTTAATTTAAATGTCCTTAATTCTGTTAACATTGTATGATATCACAGAAAGCTGAAAAGTCTTAGATGTGGATACAGGTCCTTTTTTAGTCTCTCCTGTATAACAAGACAACCCAGGAAGTGAAGACTCACTGTAGTAGTAGTGAGTTCATACAATACCCACCAGAATCCAAATTACCAGAATTGGGAAGCCCAGATTCTTAAAATCCAGCAGGCAAAGACTCACTATTTCAATAATAAAAACATTGCTTTTTTCAAATTTCAGTAACGAAAGAGAACAGGCCTGATTAAACTGTTTCATCTTTATTTTCTAGACATCTATAACAACAAAATGGAATTTCACCTTCTTTATGAAGGCTTTTCTACAATTTGGAGCATAGAGGATATTATTCACCCAATAAACCCTCTTCCATTCCTAAGCAATTCAAGTGGCTTAAATGTGCATCAAGCAGCTTTAGAGGCAATTCTTGAAGAGAATGGAAGGACCCAGCATCCAAAAGTACAGGGTTTTTCAGAAGTAACTGTGGAATCACTCAGTGATGAGAGATTCCGAGAACATTTTAGGCTGAATAAAACAACCTTTGATGTTGTTTGCAACCTGCTACAACAGGAACATGACATTATTAAAGAATATTTTCGACATGAGTACCATGGTGGCTCTGGAACTGATTATAACAAGCCAATAAAGCTTGTAAAAGCAATGCAGATTACCCTGTGGTACTTATCAAATAATATTTCACTGAGAGACATTGGTGACCGCTTTGGTGTAGCAAAGTCTAGTGTTTTTTCATGTGTTAGAAAATGCTGTTTGATTTTAACCAAGCTGTCTAAATAGTTTCTAGTGTTCCCCACTGACCCAAGGATTTGCCATGACATTGCTACTGAATTTAAGAACATCTCTGGTTTCCCAAATACCAATGGCTCAATTGATGGTTGCCATATCCCCATCATATGCCCAGCAGATCAGCAAGTTGCATATCGCAACCGGAAGTGCCAGCATTCAGTGATTCTGCAAGGAATTTGCACTGCTCAAAAGATTTTTACTGACATTTCAGCTGGCTATCCTGGGTCAATGCATGATGCTAGGGTTATTTGGAACAGTGGAATATTTAGTAAGGCCACAAGTGACCAGAGTTGTATTTTCCACAATGGACAATACCATTTAGTTGGTGATTCTGCCTACCCATTGCTGCCATGGCTTATGGTCCCCCACAAAAATGTTGGTGCTTTAACCAATTGTGAAAAGAGATATAACAAGAAGCTTTCTAAAACTCGAGTAGTAATTGAAAATACATTTGGGCTCTTGAAGGGTAGATTCAGAAGACTCCATATGCTTGATTGCAACATTGACTTTGCCTCCTATGTTATAACTGCCTGTTGCGTTCTACACAATATTTGTATGTCCAATGGGGACCTAATCCAGGAGTGGTGTGAAGAAAACAACAGTATGCCATCCCAAGACTCATCCTCAGAAACTTATCAAAGTAGCAGTGGCAGGTCACCAGCTTCAACTGAGGCAATTGCAAGACGGAAAGCCATATCTTCTAGTTTATGAACTTTTTTTTAAGAGCTTTAATTCTTTGATTATCTGAGTTATTTATTAATTGTTTATTATGTGTTTTGTAATCACATTTTGCAAGAAATGTAATCAACGCCACTGCTTTTACCTGCCATCAAAACTTATCTTATTATCTTGAATAGTCACTCATTCAAAGCTAGTTTTTTTTTTTGCTTTTAGAACCCATTAAATAATGTTGTATATCTTCTCCTAAAATCTGAAATTAGGGACTCAGGTCTTTCTTCTTTTCAAGAGGCTGGGGAAACTGAGATTTCTCCTGAGAGCTCTATATTTTGTCTGGAGAGGAGTTAGCGCCATAGTTCATGTTCCCTCAGAGCCTTCCACCTACCCCCCAAAAAAGGCTCAAGATTTTTAAGCATTTAAGAATAGAAACGAACTTGAGGAAAATGGCCTAAAGATTATGGCAACTACGCTTAACTTTACCGACCCATTTTTTCCCTCTTTGTGCCATATTTTGTAGATTGTTTCAACTTGCAGACTTAAAAAACATTCAGTGTTTTCTCTGTGATCTTTTTGACGTTCCGCTACTAGCGATTTATTCATACAGTATTATGAAGAAATAGGTATATCTCGTATAAATATATATAATATAATGTGAACTAACTGGATAATTTACTTGAAGCTATATGTCACTAAATGGAACTCAATCACTGTCTGAGCTACTATTGCCTTTCCTTTTTTTGCCCTTCTTCTTTTTGGGCAGCTCATTTTTATTGGCAAGGGCTTCCATTAAAGAAAGGAAGCGATCAGACGCCTCTTTCTGCTCGGTCAAAGCCCTCTCACGGACATCACAGTCTTTTTTGTATTGGTCCAGCAGGACCTGACGGAACTCGCTATCCGATTTTTTATTTTCTTCTTTGTTTTTTTTTAATTCATCTAACCGCTTCAACGTCTCAACTATGGTTTGCCTTTGATGTCCTTTTGCTGGCGGAGGTGTAATAGGGCTCGTAGCCTTCTTTCTATGATTTTCTTTGTCATCTTCTGAGACTGTTTCCAGGACAATGGTTGGCCCTTCTCTTTCAATAGTTTCGTCTTTGGACGTGTCAACAATGTTACTCAGGGTGATGGACGAATCATCGTAGATAACTGCCATCACCTCCTCATAGAACTGTAGTTTATCCATTGGAGCCGCTCCGTTTTTTTTGGCATTGTCTAAAAAAGTTTTCACATTCTTTTTCAAGTTATTCCACTTATTCTTACATTTTTCTGCAGGAACAGCGCCAAGATTGAATCCAGCCTCCACAAGTTTCTCAGCAATGTGTTTATATTGAATATCTTTGCGTAAACTTTTGGACTGGATTCCTTCTTTTGATTTTCCAATAAGATCGATCAGCATTAATGTAGCTGTATTTTCGTCTGCAAAGCACTTCCCCTTGTTTTTTTTTTTACATAATCCAGATTTCTTCTCTTGTACTGGAAGCTGAAAAGAAAACAAAATGATTGAATATTTGAGTTGAAGCAGTCTTGAAAAACATACTTAAAGGACAAAAGGAATGCAAAAAAAAGTGTCACTAGCACCATTTAAGAGTGAAAGTTTCAATCCATATCCGTTAAGGGGTTTTTTCTTACATTTAGTAGTTTTCATGATTTTGAGCCTCCATAGGCTCCGCGTCCATAGTGCATCCAAGACCACGCTTTTTCTATTAGCTGTTGATACTGTCAGCACATTGTTGGTGGCTGCTTGTGATCCACTGTTCATGAGAACCGGTTTTCCAAGACCAGGCATTTAAAGACAATGATAGCAGAAATCGCTAATTAAGAAGTTTATTTGAACTCAGATCTTTGGGATTGGAATGCAACCACAATTGTTTATAAACTATAGATTTAAGCCTGATTGCGTTTTTTTGTCCTTAACACATACTACGCCTATTGCATTGATAGCTGGAAAAACGTTCCGAATAAGGCAACACATTGCACCTATGGCACACATACTGGATAGTCTGTGTCTCTCTGGAGCTTCGGAAGATATTTGCTGGATATATATTTTAACCAATTTTTTTCCTAAGCAAATCCCTCAAAAACTGGTATTGTCAAATAATATGGGATTATCTGAAGTTTTTTTGCTCAATATCTCTTTTTCTAAATCGACAAATCAGGCCAATTTCTTATGGCTTCTAAATTTTATCAACCAGAACCTAACCTAGCAGACAAACTGCAAATAGGTCCATTAACTCATAAGCTTGCAATTTAGAATTCCTTTGGTATTGATTTATTTCTCTTGGTTATTGTATCATAATTTAAGACATTTTGATCACTTGTAGATCGAAAGGACGGTTTCAGGAAGGAAGGGGCGCCAAACTGGCAAGAAGAGTGTTTTTTTACAGTACTCATTTAACCATAAAAAGGATTAAAAAATACAACTATTATCTGAAGATTTTTCTTTAATTTGTATTTTCTTGAATTTTGGATTTTGCAGTCTCTTTTTTGCTTTTATCAGTCTTGAGTTTGATTGTGACAGGTTTACTTAATTTAAATTTATTTGTTGATTCATTAAAATCTGCTTCAAACATAGGGTTGGGGTGATCAGAAGGGAACTTCTGGTTAAATATC
>JAPEVW010000897.1:0-36817 GCA_027921565.1 Artemia sinica
TTTAGTAATCAGAATGTTACTATTATTTGATTTGTTAAGTTATAAAAGTAAGAACATTTATATTTTTCAGTGAAGTGCAAATTACGTTCTGGCCCTGGGGAGGCATAGGGGTTTTGAGCCCAAATTATGTTAATTTCTGCTCGTTTTGACTTGACTTGGTTATTTATTGTAACTTCTGTTCGTTTTGGATTTCATTTATTTATTGATGCTGATTTGCGGTAGTTTCACGCTTGGTAGATTATTATATTTTATTTTTGCTCATTTTTTTTAATGGAGTTCTTTACTTTTCTTTGAAAAACTTATTTAGTGGAAAAAGTTTTTTTTAATTAATAGCAATAATGACCTCGCCATCCTTTACAAGAGCCTTGTTCAATTTACTTTCCTAGTTAACTAATAAGACAAATAAGTAGATTTTGCCGTTTTATTTGTAATTCTTAATTAACTTTGAATGTTTTATTTGACAAACGGATTCTAAGTTATATAAAAAGTTAGCAATGATACTACTATAAAAATTCTTTGTTCTTCGTTATCTAATAAACATTTCTGGCAAGAAGTTCAAACTAACTTTCTCAGTTAACTTTACGGCAAATAAAACTCTAAAAGCCAAAAAAGTAGACGTGTTAGTTAACTAAGTGTTGTTAAATCGAAACACAAGTAAGATTCAGCCTGGGCAATGTCAGCAACAGAAGCTATTTGCCACCTACCTTACAAAACGCTCTCACTGATGTGCCTTGGATGCAACTATCTATCTATCTACGCAACATCAATACTAAATAACTGAACGGAGATGGTGCAACAAAACCCCCTGCTACGCACTATAACTCCTAGATGGTGGGGTGCGATACACGAACTCCACTGGCACTGGCTATAGGTTGTTTGTTGTAGGCAATGAAGGACTACATTAAAAAAAAGAGGAACAGAAATAGGGACTATAGGACTATTTTCTCTTTAGCAACTTTTGGAATTTTAGGGACCTTTGTACAACCTCTGTATGGGTGATGGATTGTTGCATCCCAATCACTTTTGAAACTTGAAAAGTGCACTAGAACTTCTAATTTGCAATCAAATGAGCCCTATTCAAAGTGTATACAGCCATCCCTTCCATGTGAGGTGCCTCTGGAGAAAAAAGAATATAATACATTGAATCCTTATGGCTATTTCCTATAGGCAATGCTATAGCCTGCCTCTGGCTTAAATAGGTAAGTGCCCTGGGTGGCACGCCCTGGGGGCAGCAAACCAGCTAAAATTGTAATATCCATGATCAAAAATAATAACATTTTGAGTACTGGTGGTTTAGCTGGGGGTTCAGCACAGCCTATGTTTGCCCCCCTGAGAAAAAAAAAGCCAAGTCCAGCTCTGCATTTGAGTTCAACTTTCAATTTCCCATGTAATGAACATCTGAAACTTTCCAGTGTAAATAAGGGCGAGGGCCTTTAGCCCACAATACATTTTCTTTGGGGATGGAGGTAGAATTTCAGCAGGGAGGCGGGGGGGCTTTTCCAAAAGGGGAGTTTTTTTGGGGGGAGGAATTTCCAGGGGAGGGATAACAGCTAGACCCAAAGTTTCTATAAGAGACTTTTATTTTTAAATGAGTTTAATGACAAACATGCAATATTAACAGCGATAAAGCAACCACTTGAGGAGAATATACAATTTGGGATATATGTTTGACCAAAAGTGGGAGAGAAGGGATAGTAGATGAGAGAGCTTTTAGGAGCAATATAAGTATTTTAGAATCATTTTTTGCTAGTTTTCAGAATTTTATGGTACTTGTCTCTGAGAGGGAAACAACTAAAACAAAACCTTGAACTCTTTCTTCAATTTGAAATAATTAGAAAGAAGCAAAAAAGCAGCTAATTCCAGGGGAAGCAAATTGCATAAATAAATACAATTTAAGGCATACTATTTTACAATTTGAGAGAGCTAATTGTTATTATTATTATTATTATTCATTTATTGCCCGTCAAAAAAAGGTACAAAAGGTACAGTAGACGGAATAATCACTAAAGAAAACAAAAAGAAAAAAAAGAAAAAGAAGGACACAAACACACATTGAAAATTCAAATACATGACAAAGAAAAACTCTTCATTACATTAATACGAACAATGATGCTAACGAAAGGATGATAAAAGTTTCTTTTAAAACGGGAGAGAGATTTGTTAATACTAATTTATTGATATTAATATTATTCATTTAATACCCGTCAAAAAAAAGGTACATTTACGCAATAACCACTAAAATGACAAAAAAAAATAGAGAGAGAAAAAAAAAATCATTCAATGCATTACAATCATACAAAAAAAATATTGTGAACAAATTGGTGACCATGGATGATTAAACTTACTTTGAAAACGGGATAGAGATTTATTAATGCTAATATTAGGGTCAGTTAGCTTATACAAATGAATAATTTTACGGTTTCTTGTCCAAGGGGGCAATGTAGAAGATATTTAGGAAATCTGAAGAAGATTGATCGTAGGTGCTTTTTATTTGTAACTGTAAAGAATTTCCAGAAAGGAGCAATGTAAAGCAGATGTGGAAGGGCTGTGGCGTTATAAATGGATGCTAGAATGTAACGGTTGAAACGTATTTTGCTTTTTACGATTACAGCGTAAGAAATGCTAATTTTAGGCTCAACGTGAGAAATCAGCAAACGACGTGTGTGGCCTATAGATGTGCCAATTGGAAGGCCCAGGTATGTAATATGGTCTGAGGGCTTAACAAGGGAACGGACCATATTTATAAGAGAAGTAGAGGGATTTCGCCAATTGAAAAGGATTACTTCGGATTTCTCAGGAGTAAAAGACAGATCGATTTTTGAATATTCATCTTTGAGGATTTGAAATTCGGCTCAATGCGCTCGATCGTACGGCTGAGATTCAGGATGTCATCAGCATAACAAATAAGAGACATCGATTCTCCCAAGAATGCATGAAGGAAGACACTTTGCCAAAGCTTCCAGGACACTATTATTGAACAGGGTTGGGGAAGTGATAGCTCCCTGTCTAGTCCCTTTCTTAACGAGGATAGGGTACTGAGGATTCACAAGCATAGTCGAGGGATTCAAAGAGTTTGGCCTCACATGAGAATTAATGCAATTATACAGGGATTGATGAAGAGCCAATTGCAGGGGAAAACGGTATGGAAGTTTTAAACGCACTCTTAGATTCCTATATAAATCCCTGAGAACATGGACAACTGATGGGTTTACGCCTCGCCTTGCCATATGAAGAAGCATGGACGAATGAATTAAGGAATCGAAGGCACGTTTAACGTCATGTCTGGCGAGGATCATACTTTCTCCCGAAGATTCAGCATCGGCGAGGGCAGTAAAAACTGCTGTAAGAGCATGAGAACAGCCAAGATTAGCCTGAAAACCGAATTGATATGGGGGAACGTAACATTTCTGTCTTAATTCATCAAGAAAAAGAAGCTCGAAAAGTTTGCATATCGTAGTAGAGACGGTGATGGGACGGAAAGAGGAACATTGCAGCTCAGATTTCCCTATTTTGGGAATCGGAGTCAGATCACCAATGCAGAACGAGGATGGAACAATACCTGTAACAAATATCATTTGCATGAGAAGGCTGAGGTGACGCACCAATAGGTAACTTCCATTACTGATGTGTAGAGGGCTCACCTTATCTTCCCACAAGACGCTTTCTTTTTAAGTTGGGATATGGCTTTTATAACAGCGTTAAAAGTAACAACAAAATCAAGGTCAGGAGATTCATCAATGAATTTGCAGAGCTCGTCACAAAATTGTGACTCTAAAACAGGATCAGGCTCAGAAAATTCATTTGAAAAATGGGATATCCACTCGGACAAAGGAATTTCACTCGGGTCTGGCAAATTGGAGGAGATAGTACGAGGTAATAGCTTCCACAGTAGATCAGGTGAATTCCTGACCTTCTCGGAATAAAGTGTCTGCATTTTAGATTGATGAAGGGCAAGTTCCTTAGCAAAACATTTTTTTGACAACTTTTCTCAGTTCATTGACTATTCCTTGACGGGGGCATAGACAATCTCTCCATAATTTGTACTAAAATTTAGCACGGTCACAAGCTTCAGACAGCACAAGATTTCCTGACCACCCGGGAACTTGGGTACCAACACGTATTTTTTTCAGAGGAACTGCCCTTTTTTCAGCACACAAAACTGCATGGCAGATTTCTGCGGAGTAGATATCAAGAGTTAATCTAACCTCATTAATGTCTTTATTAGAAGACCTTTGAAGAAGATGAAATGGAACCCGGATCTTGTTTAGGATACTATCTGAACTTTCAATGAACTGGGATGTCAATTTTATTCAATCGCGAGAAGTATACCACTTGTGCCGGTGAACCGTACAAGCCTGAAACACTGGAATCTGAGAAGCTTCTCGTTTAAAATTAGAAGCAATAGGAAGGTGGTCTGAAACTTGAAATTTGGAAACTACCTCAACACAAGGTATATCAAGGTTATATGACACAACATGGTCGAGGTTAGATGTGCAAGAGGAAGAATGAATGTAAGTAAACTGAGCAGATTTCTGTTGAACTTTAAAATCATCACCAAATATTCCTAATAGTAAAGAAGCACGGATAGAAGCTGAAGACAACCTGCAATTTAAATCACAATTAGAATCACCTATGATCAAACACGGGATTTTCAGTTTAAGGACATCACAAAGACAAGAGCTAAGTTTACTAACTGCTAAAGTGCAATCTCTCTCCGAATCTTCATCTTTGTAATCTGTGGGTAAATACACATTTATTATTACGCATTCACCTACTCGAACAGCTAAAAAACTATCACTAGAAAAGAAAACACTAGAATTAAGATTCGATGCTACATAAGTAGCAATACCACCGGAAGCTCAGCCTTTAGAAGCACTACGTTTAGCTGGAGCCGAAAAAGTTTTGAAGGTGGCTCTCATGTCAAGTAAACTAAGGCTGTGGTTGGTCAGGAAATGTTCCTGCAAACACAGAATATCATGATTATGAAGTATATTTGCAAGAATAGGTCTTTTTTTATAAGACCACCATTAATGTTCCAAGAGAGAAAACGAATATCCATTTATCTACTTAGCTGCCCGTTTATCGGTTTGAGCGTTGCCAGGGCATTTGATACTGTAACAGGTGTGATTAGACTCTTTACATGTAATGCAAAACATGTTCCGAACACATGGATTATCCCTGGTGGAAGAGTGCTCCGTGGAACCACAGCGAGAGCACAGTTCTGCGTTCTTACAATCAGCAGCAAAATGTCCTTGTTGATGGCATCTGAAACACCGTCTAGGTATGAATATGAAATTCTGGACAGTTAACTTTTCATGACCCACCTTCACAGAATTTTTCAGAAAAGAATCGAGATCACTCCGCTGTTCAAAATAAATCTTGTAGACACGTGACTTGCCACACTGCAAAGCTTTGACACACTTTGGAATAATTTTCTCTAGATCTTTTTCATTCATTTCTGTCAGTACGCCTTTTATTACACCAATGAAGGCGGGAGATTTAACAGAGGCTAAAAGGCCAGGTTGGAACTTTTTCATCTGGTCAGCAATTGAGGAGGCAGCAGGTTTACGTTTTACGACAATTTTCCATTCTGATGAAGAACGTTTCTACTCTGAAATATCATTTGCAGCTTCAGGACATATTTTATCAATAAAATCTTTCCTTAATAGTGGAGATGAAAGATTGGACAGGCAATTTTTTAACACGACAGCATAGGTAGAAGGATTGGATTGGTCCTTGGTGCAAGACGACTGAGCATAAGAGGGCCAGGCAGAAGTTGCCTGTACTGCGAGACGTTGTTTATTTAGCTCAGACAAACTGTCTATTTTACGGGAAAGTTCATTCATGCGACAGGTTAACGTTGCAACGATCGCATCACCAATTGTTGGAATTTCACACGGTGAGTATATCACGAATTTCGGGATCTTACGTTTTTCTTTCGATGCCGTAGATAACCACTTACAAATGTCAAGGACATTTTCATCGTCTTTTTGGCATCTAATTAAACGTGTTCCAATTTCTAGCACCTGATGTAAAACCTTCTTTGCCTTTAGAATGGTTTCATGACTGAAAAAGCTTGTCGACTTAGCAATTATTGTTTCTACTTTGATACCATCGATCATCGATCGAGAAATAAAATTCAATATTGGATTTAAAATAATATCTGAGTTGTCCATTATTTCATAATTGCACTAACGGTAATAATATTCAATAGAAAAAAATCCACTCCAAAACAATGCCAAAACCGTCGCCAATATAAACTCAATCCAATAAAGCAGGCAGTGACGTCACAGTGGAGTTACAGCTTTGTAGTCCAAGAAATTGTTTTCAAGGTCACTGAATTAATGAGATTTCAAAATCTAAAGATAATCTCACACTGAATCTAGGTCAGGAATTAGAATCACTTACATTCCTTTATCCTTTTTGTCACTTCAAATATAATCCGATTACGAATGCTATTTATTTGGTTAGATGTTCACAGCACACCATAAGGTATTGGTACACCTTAAGGAAAAATATGGAGATGCTTCAAAGTAGTTTACAAAACATATTGTGTTTCTTTAAGCCAACAAATATATAATATATTAAAAGAACCCACTACAAAATTTAAGATAATACTTTATAATACCCAGAATGGTTCTACTAATTAGACTATCAAGATTTTTTTTTTCCATTATTATAAATTTTTCAAATTTATATTTTAGTAAATTATGCTCTAATAAGCTAGCAGATATAAATTTAAACCTAAGAAAATGAAAAATTTAATGTAGGAGCTAAAAGGTATGACTGTATTGATAAACCACAGAAATATTTGGTGCTAATGTAGAATTAATCCATCTGAGAATGGAATACAGTGTTAGTGTACAGTTCAGTGTTATGAGAAGAAAACAATATTAAATTCTTAAAAAATACAAAATACCTACTTTTATCATTCCAAAAAGAGCTTTGCTTTTCTTTAATCCTCAACCCTCCTTACTGTGCAAATTTAAAAACCAATTTGTGTATTTTTATTACCTTTTTATTATTTTTTTATTGTGTTGATACTGCTTCAACCTTACAATACTTAAATATATCATTAGTAAGTGCTTCATATTACTTAACCCCCTAAACCTTGCTAATTTGGAAATATATAACCAAGCCCAATTAAATATTTCTCATGTATCTGTAGTAGAGAACTTTTTTGTTTCAACCCAATACCCATAAACTGAATCAGCTTCTTCTCTTAAGCCCTCATAGTTCATTGAAATTCTTTATAATTTACTGGATGAGATTTTTTCTTCAAAATTTACAGCAGCTACTGGTGAATCATATTTCCTTTGTTTCTTCCATTTTATTCATTCTTGAATAAGATTTGGTCAATTATTGTATCACCTTCATTGAATAGCCTTGGGCTATAAAGACCATTAGGGGAGGAAGGGAACCAGGGATTAATGGTCCAAAATAAAAACAAAAATGAAAATAAAACTTGTCTCTCTCTTGTTCTAACATGCCAACTTCTGAAGAGAAGCTAGGCCTAGGCTATTCTAGACTTTTACCCATTTTGAAAAATTAGGCCGGGAAGGAGCAAAATGTAAAGTTAATGAAAGATTATATTTGGAGTTTTAAATAGGACATTAAATAGAAATCAGTCTCTCTTTGGTAGTTAGTAATTGTATTACCTGTTGAAAATAAAACTTATAATTTATTATAATTAAAAAATTATAAACTTAATAAAAATTATAATTAAAAACTTATAATTCAAGCTTTTTTTCAAGTTTTTACCTTTGTTTGGGGTTAACCTTTGAGCTTGGTTAATTGATTTAAGTTATAATGTAGATTAGTCTTTAACCATATGTTTTTGTTGTTGTTTGGGGTTTGATGCATTCACCCATTAGGTCATATGCGTTCACCTATCTTGCTATTGGTATGGGGTTATTCACCTGCAGCAACTACCTGTGTTGAAAAACAGGAATCAAAATGATGCAACAATGCTTTGTCATACTCCAATAGTACATATACAACAAAATTATAATAAATAATACATTTTTACATTATAAAATGTCACCTACTTCCTGATATAGAAAGTAAATCAGATAAAATATTAAAAGATAAATAAGGATTACAAAAACAAATAAAACTGAAAAAAAGATAACTAAAATAAAATAATATGGGAGGGGGCATTATGGCCTGCAATATTTAGTTAATATGGAGCCATCTACATGTATCCTGCTAATTATAGGGGCCATTCACCAGCAACACATGTCAGTAATTATAAACAGGAACCAGAATGATGCAATTTACTCTAACAAACAGCAATTATAATGCTTATACAAGTCAATTATAATAAATAATACAAATAACCTTTAACCTGTCACCTAAATCTAAATATAAACAAATAAGGCAAATCAAAACAGAAACATGCAGGAAAAAATTTAGAGAATGAACCAAACCAGTAGTCTTAACCAAATTACTTAATAAGTTTGTGCTTAGTCATACAGGCCAAATTCAAAGAAAAACAGTGGAGAAATAACTAGTCATTTGTCTGAGGAGGGGCTAACTTAGGTCTCTGCAGCCTAATGATAGCACCTTCTGGGCTAGGTACAGACTCCTTTCTTTTAAATTTCCTTTGCTGCAGGGCTGGTTGTGGGAAGGCTTGAACCTTCTCTATTTAGGTTTTCAACTGACTTATATAGGCTACAGACTGCACTCTGAAAATATTTTGGTGGTAACTTAAAAATCAGTTCACAAATCAATGTAATAGCCTGAGTTAGATCAGAGATCTGCTTTTCAACACCTTCAAACATGGTCATGTTCCTCATGCTGAGTTCCTCAACTGGATGTTGATTAGGAGTCAGTGGAGGGAAAGAATCTGTGTGCACCATGGGGATGTATTCTGTATGTTTAGGAAGTCCTTTCTTCAACACCTCAGCAGCAGTCCTCATGGGGATATTATTGGTGAAAAAGTAAGTTAAATTGCTTTCTTCTCCATGAATACTGGGCACTCTTTAGCATTAGCAGCATGGTTACCATTGCAGTTAGGGCACTTGAGTACCTGATCTTCCTTACCTGTTTTAGATTGGGGATATTCATCAAGGATGTGTTGTCTACTACAAAGTAGACATCTTCTGCCTCTGTGGCAATTTGAAGCCATTTGGCCAAAACCTTGGCAATTGAAGCACTGTATTGCCCAGGGGATAAACTGCTTATCTGTATACCTTGCACCCCAAACAGATTTTCAGAGGGAACTGAACATCCTGATTAAAGGTGCAAACCTAAAGGATAACTGATGGGCTTGTTTTTAAAAGCCAATGTCACTTGTTGTATTCTGTCATCAACTTGGACCTCCTTGACAAAATCATCCAGATGGGTAACGTCCCCAGATGGGATAAATACAGTGCCTTTTCTGTTTCTGATTAAAGCAGGGTTAGAGCTAAGAACAGGTGCAAACTTTACCTTACATCCATTTACTGCTATATCTGAAATAGAAAGTATAGCAACAGCTACTGACTGGTTCAAATCTATTATGATAATGGAGCCATCTGTCAAGTCTTTCTAACATTGAACCATAATGGCCCCTGCACTCACAATTTTGAAGATGTTAAAACAGTTTTTTGGCAATAACTGTTCTACTGCCTAATGTCAATAACCCACTCGTCACAGTTGGACCTTCAACACCTAAAGCCAAAATTCTTACACTAGAGTTATTCGGGTTAGGGGTGACAGGACTACTAACTGTCCTGTCAGTCATCACAAATAAAACACCAAAGGGTTAAAAATAAACAGGTAAAACAACAAAATCGAATCACAAAAAGGAAGTACATTGTCAAATAAATAAAATAAGTAGGCTACAAGCACAAGGGGGGGGGGATGGAAGCCCACAGTCAATAACAAATTTTGCTAGCAAAATAAACCAAAAGCAGGCACAGCACTAAGTTTCAAAGCAAGGTAAAAAACAGTTTGTTAAGAACTCTCAAGCACTTTGGTAGTTGCAATATATAGGAATTTGAGAAAATTTGCAGCATACACATTAACAGTCAAAGCAAGCCAAAGGCCAAACAATGCACGACAAAACAAGTGTACAGGCGTCAGGGACCTCAAAGGGTAGAGACCCTTGTATTTTAATAGAAAAACCATGGCACACAGCTATCCTTACTAGGGAAGTAGCAATTTTTAATGTATTTGGTTCATTTCAATTTGTCTTTTCTTCCTCAGTTGAACCATATTATTGATTCACTGTTGCCACTTGACTTTTTTAATTTAAAAAAACAAAGTTTTTCTGAGGGAAGTAAAGAGCAAAGTTGAAACTTAAAACAGACAAAAATTATTACTTCACAGCCTATTTAATATATATTAATATAACTAGTACAAATAAACCAACTAATTATGTTTCCCTATGCTTTTACAATAATAAAAAACTAGTGCTTTACTGAAAAACAGGATTATTGATTTAAGAGTCAAAAGTGAGTATGTAGCCTGACAAAACTAAACAAATCTATAAAGCTTTTCATGGTCATACACTAGTTGTGACTACTACTACTACTAACAACTCATCGCAGCACCAAGCAGCCTGAGGCCAACACAGCTACGCACGCTCCTCCTCCACCCCAATCTATTCAAAGCCTCCCTTTTTACACCCGCCCACAAAGTTCCCATTTCCTTTAAATCTTTCTTTATGACATCCTCCCACCCCAGACGGGGACGACCTGCTTTCCGTTTAGCCCTAGATGGTTGGCCGAAAAGAACAATCTTCGGCAATCTGTCATCCTTCATCCGCACAACATGCCCTAACCACCTCAACCTTTCTTTCATTATAGACCTAGAAAGTGGTATTGAACCACATTTTTCGTATAGCCTATTGTTTGAAATACGGTCAGTCAGCCGGGTACCCAGAACAATCCTTAAGCAATTTCTCTGGAAAACATCTAGCAAATCTTCATCCGCTTTTCAGAGCGTCCATGCTTCAGAGCCATATTTGACCACTGTCATCACTGTAGCTTCTAAGATTCTAATCTTGGTTTGCAGACTTATCTTCCTATTCTTCCAGACTTTTTTTAACTGTGAAAAAACACCCTGAGCCTTGGCTATTCTATTTTTAACATCTTCACGGCTCCCACCATCTTTACTAATAATACTACCAAGGTAAGTGAAGCTGCCCACCTGATCAATCTTTTCATTACCCAACGTCACCTTTTCATCTTCACTTATTCCTAGCCTTAGTGACTTAGTCTTCCTAACATTAATTTTCAAACCAATACTAGCACCCTGAACTCGCAAAAACCTCTAAAACTTCATTCATTTTGCTCACACTTTCATCTAGGATGCTTAAATCATCAGCATAATCCAAGTCCAGGAGACTTTTTCCTCCCCATTTGATTCCGTGGTCTCCCATTGCCTTTCCTGTGCTCCTTAAAACAAAGTCCATCAAAATAATCCATATAAAGGGGGATAGAACACAACCTTGCTTAACTCCTGATTTAATACAAAACCAGCTGCTAACCTCATTTCCTACCTTAACCGCAGCAGTGTTATTCTCGTACATAGCACTAATCACTTTAATGTATTTGTCTGGTATACCATACAAGGATAAAACCTTTACTAAAGCTCCTCTATCAACAGAATCGAACGCTTGCTCATAATCTATAAAACTGAGGACCAAAGGTGTTTGAAAACTTAGGCACTTCTCAATTATTAACCTAAGAGTGAAAATTTGGTCAACACATCCTCTAACTTTTCTAAAACCGCACTGCTCTTCTCTTAAAACTTTGTCTACGGCATCTCTCAGTCTAAAAAGTATCATATTACTAAGCAATTTGCTACCTACAGAGACCAGACTAATGCCTCGATAATTACCACACTCACTTTTATCACCTTTCTTATAAAGTGGCTTAATTAAGGTTTTCCTAAAATCGTTAGGTACTTCCCCTTTTTCAAAAATCATATTCATAATCTTCAATAACTTATTTCTAACCTCAGAGCCACCATATTTAAGAAACTCATTTACTACCCTATCAGCACCTGGAGCCTTATTATTCTTTAATCCTTTTAGTACTGATGCTAATTCCTCCTCACAAAACAAATCTTCCTTCACATCCAAGGTATCACAAACTTTTTCATTTTCCTCTATATTTTTTCCTGCAACTCTATCTCGGTTAAGCAAATTCTCAAAATGTTCGGCCCATCTCGTTTTAGCTTTTTCCTTATCGCTAATTGCCACCCCATTCCTATCTTTAACTGGGACAAGTCCAGATGGACTACTACCCCATTAACCACGTGTTCTCCCTAGGGAGGCTATGCCCATATATGGTGCCCCGTCCGCGCTGGTACCCCCCTTTCTACTATCAACAGAATCGAACGCTTGCTCATAATCTATAAAACTGAGGACCAAAGGTGTTTGAAAACTCAGGCACTTCTCAGTTATTAGCCTAAGAGTGAAAATTTGGTCGACACATCCACTACCTTTTCTAAAACCGCACTGCTCTTCTCTTAAAACTTTGTCTACGGCATCTCTCAGTCTAAAAAGTATCATATTACTAAGTAATTTGCTACCTACAGAGACCAGACTAATGCCTTGATAATTACCACACTCACTTTTATCACCTTTCTTATAAAGTGGCTTAATTAAGGTTTTCCTAAAATCGTTAGGTACTTCCCCTTTTTCAAAAATCATATTCATAATCTTCAATAACTTATTTCTAACCTCAGAGCCACCATATTTAAGAAACTCATTTACCACCCTATCAGCACCTGGAGCCTTATTATTCTTTAATCCTTTTAGTACTGTTGCTAATTCCTCCTCACAAAAAAATCTGCCTTCACATCCAAGGTATCACAAACTTTTTCATTTTCCTCTATATTTTTTCCTGCAACTCTATCTCGGTTAGTTTTTTCCTTATCGCTAATTGCGACCCCATTCCTATCTTTAACTGGGACAAGTCCGGATTGACTACTCCCTCTCAATTTGTTAACGTGCCAGTACAATATTTTACTATTATGCCGTCTAGCTGCATCTTCCAGATCCTCGGCAATTTTATCCATGGCCTCCACGTCACACCTCCTTAGTTCATATTTTAATGCTTTCTCCACTTTCTTTACATTTCTTTTGTTTTCATACGATCTATCACTCAGATAATTCTTGCACAAGTCCTTTCTCCTTTCTATTAAACATAAAGCTTTTTCACTAATATTCTTAGCTGCAGTTCTAGCTTTCTTCCCTAATACACCTTCAGCAACTTGACAAATTATTTTTGTAAAATTATTCCAACCATCTTCCCCATTATCAACTTTTAAACTCTCAAGTTTAGTATTCAACTGTTCCTGGAAAGTTTCTCTCAAATTCTCATCCTGGAATCTACCAACATCATAACTTCCCGGGAGGTAGTTACCCTTCCGATATTTCAGCTTAAAATTAACCCTTGACACTACTAGATGATGATCTTTTCTTTTAACATCAATAACAGCACTCCTATATACCCTAGTATCTTGTATTGATCCTGCCAGTCTTCGGTTTACTATAACATAATCAATAAGGTTTGCTGTCTTACCATCACGTGAATACCATGTTAACTTATGAGCCATTTTATGACCAAACACCGTATTGGTTATAACTAGATTGTTAAACCTACAAAATTGCAAAAGTCTGTGTCCATTACTGTTTTCTTTTCCTAGACCAAATTTACCTAGGATGGGATGCCATCTACCCCTATTTCTACCAACCTGGGCGTTAAAATCTCCCAGTAATAACATCATATTTCTACCTGGGACCTTGTCTATTTGCTCCTGTAACTGTAAGTAAAATTCATCTGAGTCACTAGTATCTCCGTCAGTCGGTTCTACAGGGGCGTATACTATTATAACTGATACCCTGAACTTTCTAGTCATAAAATGAGCAATTAGTATTCTATTATTAATACCTTCCCAGCCTAAACAAGACTTAGCAGCTTCCTTATTCATCATGAGCCCTACTCCCTGTCTATGTACCCCATCCTTCCTGCCTGAGTAAATAAATTCTATATCACCAAATTTCATGCTTCCTACCCCTGAGGATATGAGTTTCTGAAACTCCTAATAAATCCAGTTCGAATCGTCGGAATTCGTCAGTCAAAATGTCGATACGATAGTCATTTTTTAATGTCGTAACATTCCAAGTTCCAATTTTCATGTTCTTTAAATCATTGAAATTATTTTCTCCTCAGGAAATCTAATCAAACGGCCCTTGTTATTCAGGAGTCACTCTTAAATAATTGGAAAAAAAGAGTCCAACTTTAGCGTAAAGAGCGAGGTATTGAGGAGGGGGAAACCCCCCTCACATATGTAATAATCTCCAGTCGTCTTAAGTTTTAATGTTGCTCCTTACTTTCAGTTGAAGAAACTTCTTTTATTATTTAATTACATAACAAAAACGAATTAAGAGGAGCATGAGAAAAAAGCACTGACAAAACTACGCACAATTATTGATAACTTTGATTATTAACAACATATTCAACATGAGTCAAATACTATGAGAATTCAAAACTTACGATTATTTGCACTCGATAGAAGACGAATCAGTTGATATCAAATAATTTTATTACAGCTGTCTGCAAACCTGCGTAACAGTTCATCCAGTCTTTGACAAGTCTCCCAACACTGTATCGTCGGGAGATGTAGCTTTTATGAGTCCAAATACGAAAAAAATGCTTGCAGAGCATAAAGAAAATGATCAGAATTAATTTTTATCAAGGACAAAGAAAAAATTTGCGAAGGAATGTAAAAAAAGAAAAAAAATATGGCACAAAAAAGTGGTATATAGTCGACCAAAGGCTCTCTAGTATCAAATTGGCCCTTTTCCTGGCGAGAAACCCGAAGAATTTTGTAGTTTTTCTTTCCAAGAATCAATTACAATCTATCGTGTAAACCTAACTGATGTTCCAAGTGGAATACTTAGACATATAAGTGAGCTGGAAGATGATATTGTAACTAGGCCAACTTAGATTGTATCATTGGAGGTGGTCTTCGGTCCAAGGACATGGAAATATCATCTGAAGAGCCTTGCTTAACACCTCGGAACACACCAATACGATTACTAGCAGTACCTTGCAAATATGTATGGACTGAGGCCTTCTGATACCACTTACACAAGATAGTTTATACATACTGAATATATCTGCTTCTAAAGAAAGACAGAATTGCTTAAGAGGAAGTAACGTAGTCAAAAGCCATTGAAATGTCAATGGTATAAGTGTAGAGGTTACTTCTGACTTTTATGCCTTTATTGAATAGCTAGAAAGGTTGCATGGACATTTTGTACGACAAATCCTTCATAAAACGAATTCGTTACCGCCGCGGCCAGTTCGTTCAAATTTCATTGTACATAAGCTTCTCAAGAAGCTTTCCAATCGCCGAACACAAGGATAGCGGTCTATATGAGTCGTAAGATTTTGGATCTTTCTTTTTATTAGTAATAAACGTTACTAGACCTTCACTTAGTATATCAGGTAGTTGCTGCTGGGCTTTACAGGCCTCGAATGAGATGGCAAGGTGTTTAATCAATTTTGTTGTCCTTTAGGCTGGATGATTTGGGTGGATGCATCATTTGCCTGGTTGCTGGCGGCTGATCAGTTCCTGAATTGATACCGGCGCGATGATGATAAAGTTTCTAGCATGGTCTAAATTTGCAAAATGACCCAAAAGTATATGCCGAAATCTTGTATCAAAAACAGGTGGATCATCAGAAAATAAGGAGGAGAAACGACTTTCCCGAGAGCCCATTTAAATCAGGCTGATAAGTCGGGATTAAGTTCGATTGTCTCCAGTTGACGAAGGCAAGATAAGTTTTAAAACATGACGCCAGCTGTGGGTAATTTTTAGTGCCCTGCGACGGATTGCAGATTAGACGCCATTTCCAGTTCTGTAGTTTTTCTATATACATGCGTCGTATCGTAAAAAAAGTCCACAGTGAGCAAACTCCCCTGCATCGCCCCCCGCTCACAGATTGGAGAACCCTTTGGACCGATCGGGATCTCAGCTTGAGTTATGGACGACAGTTGGGGGGGGGTAACATCGAAAGGGGTGGTCTATTCAATCCCAAACTATTCATGTACAGAAGTCTCTGCTTGTATCCTTACCCCAAGCTTATCGAGTAAGACAAAATTAATATAGTACAATCAAATTTATTGTAAGGTTATGGTACAAAACTTATAAATCATATCAATAATGAGATTTATCGTAAAGTGGTATATGAGAACTCTTTCAGAACGATTTTCAATGTTCAAAATCCATTCCGTATAATAATGTCCTATGTTCTCTCTTGAAGGACCACTTTTTCTCTTCTCTTAGGTCATATTCATCACAATATTCACAGTTATATCTTACATTATGCACATTTTTCTTTGAGTCTTCATCTACTACTACTACTACTAACAACTCACCGCAGCACCAAGCCGCCTGAGGCCAACACAGCTACGCACGCTCCTCCTCCACCCCAATCTATTCAAAGCCTCCCTTTTTACACCCGCCCACGAAGTTCCCATTTCCTTTAAATCTTTCTTTATGACGTCCTCCCACCCCAGACGGGGACGACCTGCTTTCCGTTTAGCCCTAGATGGTTGGCCGAAAAGGACAATCTTCGGCAATCTGTCATCCTTCATCCGCACAACGTGCCCTAGCCACCTCAACCTTTCTTTCATTATAGCCCTAGAAAGCGGTATTAAACCACATTTTTCGTATAGCCTATTGTTTGAAATACGGTCAGTCAGCCTGGTACCCAGAACAATCTTTAAGCAATTTCTCTGGAAAACATCTAGCAAATCTTCATCCGCTTTTCGGAGCGTCCATGCTTCTGAGCCATATTTGACCACTGTCATCACTGTAGCTTCTAATATTCTAATCTTGGTTTGCAGACTTATCTTCCTATTCTTCCAGACTTTTTTTAACTGTGAAAAAACACCCTGAGCCTTGGCTATTCTATATTTAACATCTTCACTGCTCCCACCATCTTTACTAATAATACTACCAAGGTAAGTGAAGCTGCCCACCTGATCAATCTTTTCATTACCCAACGTCACCTTTTCATCTTCAGTTATTCCTAGACTTAGTGACTTAGTCTTTCTAACATTAATTTTCAAACCAATTCTTTCGATCTTCCTCTTCCTTTTCTGTTATATCAAACCTCGTTTTATGCGTCCTTACTTGTACTCTGTATAAATTTCTCTCCATAGCAATCAAGATTCTTTTCTTCATTTCCTCCAGATTCTTCTCGTCTATTCTAGAGTCTACACTGTTTAAACATGTAGTAGGTTCGTGAGAATGCTCAAAATTATGATAATGTCCTTTACATATAGAACAGTCACAATAAAAGGATATTTCTAGCTCAACTTGTCCTAGATTAGCGCACTGCAGACCTTTTCAAACTGATTTGAAATTTGTCTGGGGTTGCACAGGAAATCTCCAAAGAAGGGTTAGTATAGTGTCATTAGCAGCACGAATCTTTATATCTTGTCTCATTCTAGGGTTAGCCAGGAACTCCTTGTAATTTCCACCTCCACCTTAGGTGCTCTACGTCTCGTTTCATCATCACTTTCAATACTCAATAATGTATAAGCATCCATTTTGATGTTGACTGTCCCGCTTCAGAAAGAAACTGATTCTAAAAAATGGCTTCTACCACCTGGGAACGTGTCTAGACATGATTTTGCCTAGAAACAAGGCGTGCACTTGAAAAGGGGGTGTGTCACAGGAATACAGGGGGCTTGTCATAGAAAAAAAAACAAAGGGGTGTGTCACATGACTTAACATGTGCTAGAAATCTTGCCTAGAAACAAGGCGTGCGCTTGAAACGGGGGTGTGTCGCAGAAAAAACAAAGGGATGTGTCACATGATGTAACAGGGTTTTTCACAGCGGTGTGTCGCGTGACGTCAGAGGGCCCTCATAGGAAAAGGGATAGGTGTGACTTTAAAATCCCAATGTTAATTTCCTAGGGATGACTTTAAAATCCTATGCTATTTTCCCTATGGATGACTTTAAAATCCTATGCTACTTTCTCTATGGCTGCCTTGACGTCCGAGAATTCCGGTATAAACAGATGACCGCATTGTAGAGGTGCGAGAGTGTGTCGCGTGATGTCAGAGGGCATGTCCTATAAATCCTATGGGAAAAGGGAAGGCATGTCCTAGAATGTATTAAGTAGCTGATTGAAATCGGAAAATTATTCCACCTCTAGTAAATATGCTGAAGACAAGATTATGGAAATCATTCTTACCCCTACTCATTGTGATTTGGATGGCAGCAATAGAGTTTCCAGTCTAGGCCCATGCTTTAAACTCATAAACGATTTCAGAAAACTGTCATAATTGAATATTTCACCAAAAGGAAAATAAATCGGATCTTGGAATTCAAACATCCGCTTTCCCAGATCATTTTTTGGAAATCTAAGATACATAAAATGTTGATCTCAGGATTCGGATAAATAATTTTATGTTCTATGCATATCTGACGTTACATGATCGCCAAGAATTCTATTTCAGGAGCTAAGATAGTTTCGTTTTATCATTTCTTATGATATTTACAAGGCAAGAAAACATTATTTGAAAAATCCTTAGATCGTAATTATTTTTGAACTTCAAAAGAAATTTGGTTCTCACTTTTAAGACATATCTACTGGCATTAAGTTTAGAGCCTGTGCCTCTTGGTTTTACCGAGCGACAGACCGCTGATCATGAAAAGAAACTACAAAAAATAATTATTTTTGTAATTCAAATGAAAAGTTACCAAGAAAAGAAGAAGGATATACTTCCACAGTATATAACAGCAACTGCTTCAGAATAATTTTAGGCATGAAGCTTGGTGACGAGGCATCAAACAAAGTATTTTAGGAACGAAGTGGGTTCATTCCACTCAGCAGGTCGTAAAATTTTATTTGACGAAAGGTGGATTTTAAATACATAACTTTAAGAATAAACTAAATGGATTTGAGTTTTTCCAAACTATATTGCAAAACCATGAAAGTAATGATGATAATGAGGAAAACAATAAGGACTAATCCCTATTATTCTGTCGTACGGGCTAACAAGAGCACAACAAGAGTAAGTATCAACAGCAAAGTTGGACTAGAAAATACCTCGGGTAAGTTGGAAAGGAGAATAATTTTTATTGAAAGAACGACTCGAGTCTTACTAAGGTACTATAGTTAATAATAATTGATATACAATAATTAAGCGATAGAATAATAGGTGGAATGCGTTTTTTTTTTTTACTGATGTTAAGCTTAAGGTATACAAAACAGAAAATGAGTTAAGTTGGAATGGAGAATGATTGTACTGGAAGAATGGCTCGAGTCTTATTAAGTTGTTATGAACTTCGAATCGATCAATAAAACAGTAGGTGGAATAACTGGTCTTTTTTTCTTTTATCAAGGTGCAACAAAAGGCGTACAATACAAAAAATAAGTGTTCTACTTATAATAGACATGGTGATTTAAACTAACATTGTATATCATAATTAGTTTGATATAAAGAAAACTTCAAATATGGCACATACCGTTACTTATCATTAATTCCAAGCAAATAGATTTTCGTATTTCATAATTTGTAGAGCCTGAATGTAACTCACATTCGCGACTTGAATGCCCAGTTAACATTTTGCAATTATATACCGTGAGATGGCTTGTCAAAAAAGCAAAATATGAGTAG
Source organism: Artemia sinica (assembly GCA_027921565.1). Classification (NCBI taxonomy): domain Eukaryota; kingdom Metazoa; phylum Arthropoda; class Branchiopoda; order Anostraca; family Artemiidae; genus Artemia; species Artemia sinica. The sequence goes on from JAPEVW010000897.1 coordinate 19,645, forward strand.
ATGTAATTGTTATGTTTTCTTTTTTTCTTTTTATGGACCATTAATTTTAAGCTGTTTAAACGTAAACAGATAATGATACAAATATTACCGGCTTTAATCTTTACAAAGGTTTTAATACATGGATGGTCCATTAAGGCATAAGTAGAAAGGCCTTATTGACTCCGACGAGAACAATACCCCTTCGAATCCCGATCCGGACACTTTTTTTAAAACTCCACGAGAACCACGTGGTTTATGGTTTTCTTCCTTCAAGGTCGATTTATTTGCTGTTGTTTGTCCAGGTGTAATGACATTGGGGTGATTTACATAATCGATGGGGGAATTATTGGTTCACGAAGGGGGAATTAAGAAAAAAACATGGCTTCATTGTTGTTTGGCTAGCCTAACCTGAGAAATTGATTTACATAATCGCTAGGGGAAATTATTGATTCACGAAGGGGGAATTAAGAAACATTATGGTTTCTTTGATCTTAAGGCGAACCTGACCTGAGAACTTGATTTACATAATCGGCGGGGAAATTATTGATTCACGAAGGGGGAATTAAGAAACATTATGGTTTCTTTGATCTTTAGGCGAACCTGACCTGAGAAATTGATTTACATAATCGCTAGGGGAATATATTGATTCACGAAGGGGGAATTAAGAAACATTATGGCTTCTTTAATCTTAGGTCTGAGGGATAAACGTTCTTTAGGTCAGAGAGAAAAATTAATATTCTATTTTTAAATAGGGCTTCATTGATCTTTAGTGTCAGGAATTATAAATGACATCACTTGTTATCTTGGAATTATGCGGGAGTCTAAAGAGATAGAAATTCTATTTTTAAAATACGGCTTCATTGAGCTTTAAGTCGGAGAGATAAATTGATATTCTAACGAAACCTAATAGTTTAGCTAGGAACATTTATGAGATGAAGAGATTAACGTAGGAAAGGGTTTCCTAGAAATTTGAAATGTGAAAGCACAGAGATGCCAAAAAACAAAAGGAACACACAGAAATTACTTTTAGGGGATTATTTGGGCGAAACGGTTTTAGACAGCTTATGGAATTATTTCGGCGAAACAGTTAGAGACATTTTAAAAGATGATTTAAAAGATGATTTTAGAAGAGGTTTTGAGTGTGGTCGTTATAATACACAAGTTCCATTGAACAGTGTTGTGAGGTCCCCTACCACAACCCCAAAGGGCCCCGATCGCCCTACCCCGATCCAAAGGGTTCCAATCCCCATACCCCAATCCAGAAGGAACCCACCGGTCCCCAAAGGTTCCCAGGCTCCAAGGGCCCCGACCCAGGCCCCCCAGACCCCAAAGGGCCCGATCCCCGGACCCCACCAAAGGCCCAGGCCCAATGGCACCGGCTCCCAAAAGACCACCGGGGTCCCAAAGGCCTTCACCCGGTCTCCAAATGTCCCCCAGGCTCCCAACTGGCCCCCCAGGACCCCCAAAGGCCCTCCACCGGTCCCCAAAGGTCCCCAGGCTCCCAAAGGGCCCCCTCCCCTCCCTCTCCCTCCCTCTCCTCCCCCCTCCTCACCGTCCCCTCCCCCTCCCCACCCACCTCCCCCCTCCCCTCCCCTCCCCTCCTCCCCTCCTCCCCTCCCCATGTTTTTAATATTTTTTGTGCATTGAGACACAGAAGGGCACCCTCCCCCCGGGCCCCCCCAAAGGGCCCCGACGTCCCAAAGGCCTGATTTTTCAGAGTCATGGTTCACCATTTTGGATTTCTTTCGTTGAAATGCAAGAGTTGGAATATTTCAGTAGTGCTTTGATGTGGTTTACAGTGTCACAGTTACATTCTCTTGATTTTTCAAAGTTCATTTTGGATTTCTTTCATTGAAATGCAAGAGTTGAAATATTTCAGTAGTGTTTTCTCGTAGTTTACCTTGTCACAGTTACATTCTCATGATTTTTCAAAGTTCATTTGAATTTCTTCCGTTGAAATGCAAGAGTTGGAATATTTCAGTAGTGTTTTGATGTGATTTACTTTATCACAGTTACATTCTCTTGAGTTTTCAAAGTTCATTTTGAATTTCTTTCGTTGAAATGCAAGAGATGGAATATTTCAGTAGTGTTTTGTCGTGGTTTACCTTGTCACAGTTACATTCTCTTGATTTTTCAAAGTTCATTTTGAATTTCTTTCATTGAAATGCACGAGTTGGAATATTTCAGTAGTGTTTTGTCATGGTTTACCTTGTCACAGTTACATTCCCTTGATTTTTCAAAGTTCATTTTCGATTTCCTTCGTTGAAATGCAAGAGTTGGAATATTGCAGTAGTGTTTTGCCATGGTTTACCTTGTCACAGTTACATTCTCTTAATTTTTCAAAGTTCATTTGAATTTCTTATGTTGAAAAGCAAGAGTTGGAATATTTCAGTAGTGTTTTGTTGTGGTTTACCGTGTCACAGTTACATTCTCTTGATTTTTCAAACTTCATTTTGAGTTTCTTTCATTGAAATGCAAGAGTTGGAATATTTCAGTAGTGTTTTGTCATGGTTTACCTTGTCACAGTTACATTCTATTGATTTTTCAAAGTTCATTTTGAGTTTCTTTCTTTGAAATGCAAGAGTTGGATTATTTCAGTAGTGTTTGGTCATGGTTTACCTTGTCACAGTTACATTTTCTTGATTTTTCAAAGTTCATTTGAGTTTCTTTCGTTGAAATGCAAGAGTTGGAATATTTCAGTAGTGTTTTCTCGTGGTTTACCTTGTCACAGTTACATTTTCTTGATTTTTCAAAGTCCATTTTGGATTTCTTTCATTGAAATGCAAGAGTTGGAATATTTCAGTAGCGTTTTGTCGTGGTTTACCTTGTCACAGTTACATTCTCTTGATTTTTCAAAGTTCATTTTGGATTTCTTTCGTTGAAATGCAAGAGTGGAATATTTCAGTAGCGTTTTGTCGTGGTTTACCTTGTCACAGTTACATTCTCTTGATTTTTCAAAGTTCATTTTGAATTTCTTTCATTGAAATGCAAGAGTGGGATATTTCAGTAGTGTTTTGTCGTGGTTTACCTTGTCACAGTTACATTCTCTTGATTTTTCAAAGTTCATTTTGAATTTCTTTCATTGAAATGCAAGAGTTGGAATATTTCAGTAGTGTTTTGTCGTGGTTTACCTTATCACAGTTACATTCTCTTAATTTTTCAAAGTTCATTTGAATTTCTTATGTTGAAAAGCAAGAGTTGGAATATTTCAGTAGTGTTTTGTTGTGGTTTACCGTGTCACAGTTACATTCTCTGATTTTTCAAACTTCATTTTGAGTTTCTTTCATTGAAATGCAAGAGTTGGAATATTTCAGTAGTGTTTTGTTGTGGTTTACCTTGTCAAAGTTACATTCTCTTGATTTTTCAAAGTTCATTTTGAGTTTCTTTCATTGAAATGCAAGAGTTGGATTATTTCAGTAGTGTTTGGTCATGGTTTACCTTGTCACAGTTACATTTTCTTGATTTTCAAAGTTCATTTTGAATTTTTTTCGTTGAAATGCAAGAGTTGGAATATTTCAGTAGTGTTTTCTCGTGGTTTACCTTGTCACAGTTACATTTTCTTGATTTTTCAAAGTTCATTTTGGATTTCTTTCGTTGAAATGCAAGAGTTGGAATATTTCAGTAGTGTTTTGTCGTGGTTTACCTTGTCACAGTTACATTCTCTTGATTTTTCAAAGTTCATTTTGAATTTCTTTCATTGAAATGCAAGAGTTGGAATATTTCAGTAGTGTTTTGTCATGGTTTACCATGTCACAGTTACATTCTCTTGATTTTTCAAAGTTCATTTTCGATTTCTTTCATTGAAATGCACGAGTTGGAATATTGCAGTAGTGTTTTGTGTGGTTTACCTTATCACAGTTACATTCTCTTAATTTTTCAAAGTTCATTTTGAATTTCTATCGTTGAAATGCAAGAGCTGGAATATTTCAGTAGTGTTTTGTTGTGGTTTACCTTGTCACAGTTACATTCTCTTGATTTTTCAAAGTTCATTTGAATTTCTTTGTTGAAAAGCAAGAGTTGGAATATTTCAGTAGTGTTTTGTTGTGGTTTACCTTGTCACAGTTACATTTTCTTGATTTTTCAAAGTTCATTTTGGATTTCTTTCATTGAAATGCAAGAGTTGGAATATTTCAGTAGTGTTTTGTTGTGGTTTACCTTGTCACAGTTACATTCTCTTGATTTTTCAAAGTTCATTTTGGATTTCTTCAGTTGAAATGCAAGAGTTGGAATATTTCAGTAGTATTTTGTTGTGCTTTACCTTGTCACAGTTACATTCTCTTATTTTTCAAAATTCATTTTGAATTTCTATCGTTGAAATGCAAGAGCTGGAATATTTCAGTAGTGTTTTGTCGTGGTTTACCTTGTCACAGTTACATTCTCTTGATTTTTCAAAGTTCATTTTGGATTTCTTTCATTGAAATGCAAGAGTTGGAATATTTCAGTAGCGTTTTGTCGTGGTTTACCTTGTCACAGTTACATTTTCTTGATTTTTCAAAGTTCATTTTGAATTTCTTTCGTTGAAATGCAAGAGTTGGAATATTTCAGTAGTGTTTTGTTGTGGTTTACCTTGTCACAGTTACATTCTCTTGATTTTTCAAAGTTCATTTTGGATTTCTTTCATTGAAATGCAAGAGTTGGAATATTTCAGTAGTGTTTGTCGTGGTTTACCTTGTCACAGTTACATTCTCTTGATTTTTCAAAGTTCATTTTGGATTTCTTTCGTTGAAATGCAAGAGTTGGAATATTTCAGTAGTGTTTGCTCGTGGTTTACCTTGTCACAGTTACATTCTCTTGATTTTTCAAAGTTCATTTTGGATTTCTTTCATTGAAATGCAAGAGTTGGAATATTTCAGTAGTGTTTTGTCGTGGTTTACCTTGTCACAGTTACATTCTCTTGATTTTTCAAAGTTCATTTTGGAATTTCTTTCATTGAAATGCAAGAGTTGGAATTATTTCAGTAGTGTTTTGTCATGGTTTACCTTGTCACAGTTACATTCTCTTGATTTTTCAAAGTTCATTTTGAGTTTCTTTCATTGAAATGCAAGAGTTGGAATATTTCAGTAGTGTTTTGTCGTGGTTTACCTTGTCACAGTTACATTCTCTTGATTTTTCAAAGTTCATTTTGAATTTCTTTCGTTGAAATGCAAGAGTTGGAATATTTCAGTAGTGTTTTTTCGTGGTTTACCTTGTCACAGTTACATTCTCTTGATTTTTCAAAGTTCATTTTGAATTTCTTTCATTGAAATGCAAGAGTTGGAATATTTCAGTAGTGTTTTGTTGTGGTTTACCTTGTCACAGTTACATTTTCTTGATTTTTCAAAGTTCATTTGAATTTCTTTCATTGAAATGCAAGAGTTGGAATATTTCAGTAGTGTTTTGTTGTGGTTTACCTTGTCACAGTTACATTCTCTTGATTTTTCAAAGTTCATTTTGAATTTCTTTCATTGAAATGCAAGAGTTGGAATATTTCAGTAGTGTTTTGTCGTGGTTTACCTTGTCACAGTTACATTCTCTTGATTTTTCAAAGTTCATTTTGAATTTCTTTCGTTGAAATGCAAGAGTTGGAATATTTCAGTAGTGTTTTGTCGTGGTTTACCTTGTCACAGTTACATTCTCTTGATTTTTCAAAGTTCATTTTGAATTTCTTTAGTTGAAATGCAAGAGTTGGAATATTTCAGTAGTGTTTTGTCGTGGTTTACCTTGTCACAGTTACATTTCTATGATTTTTCAAAGTTCATTTTGAATTTCTTTCGTTGAAATGCAAGAGTTGGAATATTTCAGTAGTGTTTTGTCGTGGTTTACCTTGTCACAGTTACATTCTCTTGATTTTTCAAAGTTCATTTTGAATTTCTTTCGTTGAAATGCAAGAGTTGGAATATTTCAGTAGTGTTTTGTCATGGTTTACCTTGTCACAGTTACATTCTCTGATTTTTCAAAGTTCATTTTGGATTTCTTTCGTTGAAATGCAAGAGTTGGAATATTTCAGTAGTGTTTTGTCGTGGTTTACCTTGTCACAGTTACATTCTCTTGATTTTTCAAAGTTCATTTTGAATTTCTTTCGTTGAAATGCAAGAGTTGGATATTTCAGTAGTGTTTTGTCGTGGTTTACCTTGTCACAGTTACATTCTCTTGATTTTTCAAAGTTCATTTTGATTTCTTTCATTGAAATGCAAGAGTTGGAATATTTCAGTAGTGTTTTGTTGTGGTTTACCTTGTCACAGTTACATTCTCTTGATTTTTCAAAGTTCATTTTGAATTTCTTCATTGAAATGCAAGAGTTGGAATATTTCAGTAGTGTTTTGTCGTGGTTTACCTTGTCACAGTTACATTTTCTTGATTTTTCAAAGTTCATTTGAATTTCTTTCATTGAAATGCAGAGTGGAATATTTCAGTAGTGTTTTGTTGTGGTTTACCTTGTCACAGTTACATTTTCTTGATTTTTCAAAGTTCATTTTGGATTTCTTTCATTGAAATGCAAGAGTTGGAATATTTCAGTAGTGTTTTGTCGTGGTTTACCTTGTCACAGTTACATTCTCTGATTTTTCAAAGTTCATTTTGGATTTCTTTCATTGAAATGCAAGAGTTGAATTATTTCAGTAGTATTTTGTCATGGTTTACCTTGTCACAGTTACATTCTCTTGATTTTTCAAAGTTCATTTTGAGTTTCTTTCATTGAAATGCAAGAGTTGGAATATTTCAGTAGTGTTTTGTCGTGGTTTACCTTGTCACAGTTACATTCTCTTGATTTTTCAAAGTTCATTTTGAATTTCTTTCATTGAAATGCAAGAGTTGGATTATTTCAGTAGTGGTTTTTCGTGGTTTACCTTGTCAAAGTTACATTCTTTTGATTTTTCAAAGTTCATTTTGAGTTTCTTTCATTGAAATGCAAGAGTTGGAATATTTCAGTACTGTTTTGTTGTGGTTTACCTTGTCACAGTTACATTCTCTTGATTTTTCAAAGTTCATTTTGAATTTCATTCATTGAAAAGCAAGAGTTGGAATATTTCAGTAGCGTTTTGTCGTGGTTTACCTTGTCACACTTACATTCTCTTGATTTTTCAAAGTTCATTTTGAATTTCTTTCATTGAAATGCAAGTGGAATTATTTCAGTAGTGTTTTTTTGTAGTTTACCTTGTCACAGTTACATTCCCTTGATTTTTCAAAGTTCCATTTGGTTTTCTTTCATTGAAATGCAAGAGTTGGAATATTTCAGTAGTGTTTTGTCGTGGTTTACCTTGTCACAGTTACATTCTCTTGATTTTTCAAAGTTCATTTTGAATTTCTTTAGTTGAAATGCAAGAGTTGGAATATTTCAGAAGCGTTTTGTGGTGGCTTACCTTGTCACAGTTATATTCTATTGATTTTTCAAAGTTCATTTTCAATTTCTTTCATTGAAATGCAAGAGTTGGAATATTTCAGTAGTGTTTTGTCGTGGTTTACCTTGTCACAGTTACATTCCCTTGATTTTTCAAAGTTCATTTTGAATTATCTCGTTGAAATGCAAGAGTTGGAATATTTCAGTAGTATTTTGTCATGGTTTACCTTGTCACACTTACATTCTCACGATTTTTCAAAGTTCATTTTGGTTATCTTTCGTTGAAATGCAAGAGTTGGAATATTTCAGCAGTGTTTTGTCGTGGTTTACCTTGTCACAGTTACATTCTCTTGATTTTTCAAAGTTCATTTTGAATTTCTTTCGTTGAAATGCAAGAGTTGGATTATTTCAGTAGTGTTTTTTCGTGGTTTACCTTGTCATAGTTACATTCTCTTGATTTTTCAAAGTTCATTTTGAGTTTCTTTCATTGAAATGCAAGAGTTGGAATATTTCAGTACTGTTTTGTTGTGGTTTACCTTGTCACAGTTACATTCCCTTGATTTTTCAAAGTTCCTTTTGGTTTTCTTTCATTGAAATGCAAGAGTTGGAATATTTCAGTAGTGTTTTGTCGTGGTTTACCTTGTCACAGTTACATTCTCTTGATTTTTCAAAGTTCATTTTGAATTTCTTTAGTTGAAATGCAAGAGTTGGAATATTTCAATAGTGTTTTGTGGTGGCTTACCTTGTCACAGTTATATTCTATTTATTTTTCAAAGTTCATTTTCAATTTCTTTCATTGAAATGCAAGAGGTAGAATATTTCACTATTGTTTTCTCGTGGTTTACCTTACCACACTTACATTCTCTTGATTTTTCAAAGATCATTTTGGATTTATTTCGTTGAAATGCAAGAGTTGGAATATTTCAGTAGTGTTTTGCCGTGGTTTACTATGTTAAAGTTACATTCTCTTAATTTTTCAAAGTACATTTTGGATTTCTTTCGTTGAAATGCAAGAGTTGGAATATTTCAGTAGTGTTTTGTCGTGGTTTACTTTGTCACAGTTACATTCTCTTGATTTTTCAAAGTTCATTATGGATTTCTTTCGTTGAAATATGTTTTGTCGTGCTTTACCTTGACACAGTTAAATTTTTTGATTTTTGTTAGGTTAGGTTAGGTTAGGCTAGATCAAGTTAGGTTAGGTTAGGTTAAGTTAGTTAGCCTACGTACGCGCGCGTACGTAGGCTAACCTAACCTAACCTAACCTAACTGATCTAGCCTAACCTAACCTAACCTAACAAAAATCAAAAAATTTAACTGTGTCAAGGTAAAGCACGACAAAACATATTTCAACGAAAGAAATCCATAATGAACTTTGAAAAATCAAGAGAATGTAACTGTGACAAAGTAAACCACGACAAAACACTACTGAAATATTCCAACTCTTGCATTTCAACGAAAGAAATCCAAAATGTACTTTGAAAAATTAAGAGAATGTAACTTTAACATAGTAAACCACGGCAAAAACACTACTGAAATGTTCCAACTCTTGCATTTCAACGAAATAAATCCAAAATTATCTTTGAAAAATCAAGAGAATGTAAGTGTGGTAAGGTAAACCACGAGAAAACAATAGTGAAATATTCTACCTCTTGCATTTCAATGAAAGAAATTGAAAATGAACTTTGAAAAATAAATAGAATATAACTGTGACAAGGTAAGCCACACAAAACACTATTGAAATATTCCAACTCTTGCATTTCAACGAAAGAAATTCAAAATGAACTTTGAAAAATCAAGAGAATGTAACTGTGACAAGGTAAACCACGACAAAACACTACTGAAATATTCCAACTCTTGCATTTCAATGAAACAAAACCAAAAGGAACTTTGAAAAATCAAGGGAATGTAACTGTGACTTGGTAAACTTCAAAAAAACACTACTGAAATAATTCCACTTGCATTTCAATGAAAGAAATTCAAAATGAACTTTGAAAAATCAAGAAAATGTAACTGTGACAAGGTAAACCGCGACAAAACGCTACTGAAATATTCCAACTCTTGCTTTTCAATGAATGAAATTCAAAATGAACTTTGAAAAATCAAGAGAATGTAACTGTGACAAGGTAAACCACAACAAAACAGTACTGAAATATTCCAACTCTTGCATTTCAATGAAAGAAACTCAAAATGAACTTTGAAAAATCAAGAGAATGTAACTATGACAAGGTAAACCACGAAAAAACACTACTGAAATAATCCAACTCTTGCATTTCAACGAAAGAAATTCAAAATGAACTTTGAAAAATCAAGAGAATGTAACTGTGACAAGGTAAACCACGACAAAACACTGCTGAAATATTCCAACTCTTGCATTTCAACGAAAGATAACCAAAATGAACTTTGAAAAATCGTGAGAATGTAAGTGTGACAAGGTAAACCATGACAAAATACTACTGAAATATTCCAACTCTTGCATTTCAACGAAGAAAATCAAAATGAACTTTGAAAAATCAAGGGAATGTAACTGTGACAAGGTAAACCACGACAAAACACTACTGAAATATTCCAACTCTTGCATTTCAATGAAAGAAATTCAAAATGAACTTTGAAAAATCAAGAAAATGTAACTGTGACAAGGTAAACCACGACAAAACACTACTGAAATATTCCAACTCTTGCATTTCAATGAAAGAAATTCAAAATGAACTTTGAAAAATCAAGAGAATGTAACTGTGACAAGGTAAACCACAACAAAACACTACTGAAATATTCCAACTCTTGCATTTCAATGAAAGAAATCCAAAATGAACTTTGAAAAATCAAGAGAATGTAACTGTGACAAGGTAAACCAGACAAAACACTACTGAAATAATCCAACTCTTGCATTTCAATGAAAGAAATTCAAAATGAACTTTGAAAAATCAAGAGAATGTAACTGTGACAAGGTAAACCACGACAAAACACTACTGAAATATTCCAACTCTTGCATTTCAATGAATGAAATCCAAAATGAACTTTGAAAAATCAAGAGAATGTAACTGTGACAAGGTAAACCACAACAAAACAGTACTGAAATATTCCAACTCTTGCATTTCAATGAAAGAAACTCAAAATGAACTTTGAAAAATCAAGAGAATGTAACTGTGACAAGGTAAACCACGACAAAACACTACTGAAATATTCCAACTCTTGCATTTCAACGAAAGAAATTCAAAATGAACTTTGAAAAATCAAGAAAATGTAACTGTGACAAGGTAAACCACGACAAAACACTACTGAAATATTCCAACTCTTGCATTTCAATGAAAGAAATCAAAATGAACTTTGAAAAATCTAAGAGAATGTAACTGTGACAAGGTAAACCATGACAAAACACTACTGAAATATTCCAACTCTTGCATTTCAATGAAAGAAATCCAAAATGAACTTTGAAAAATCAAGAGAATGTAACTGTGACAAGGTAAACCACGACAAAACACTACTGAAATATTCCAACTCTTGCATTTCAATGAAAGAAATCCAAAATGAACTTTGAAAAATCAAGAAAATGTAAGTGTGACAAGGTAAACCACAACAAAACACTACTGAAATATTCCACTCTTGCATTTCAACGAAAGAAATTCAAAATGAACTTTGAAAAATCAAGAGAATGTAACTGTGACAAGGTAAACCACGACAAGAACACTACTGAAATATTCCAACTCTTGCATTTCAATGAAAGAAATCCAAAATGAACTTTGAAAAATCAAGAGAATGTAACTGTGACAAGGTAAACCATAACAAAACACTACTGAAATATTCCAACTCTTGCATTTCAATGAAAGAAATCCAAATGAACTTTGAAAATCAAGAGAATGTAACTGTGACAGGTAAACCACAAAAACACTATGAAATATTCAATCTTGCATTTCAACGAAAGAAATTCAAAATGAACTTGAAAATCAGAAAATGTAACTGTGACAAGGTAAACCACGACAAAACGCTACTGAAATATTCCAACTCTTGCATTTCAATGAAAGAAATCCAAAATGAACTTTGAAAAATCAAGAGAATGTAACTGTGACAAGGTAAACCACGACAAAACACTACTGAAATATTCCAACTCTTGCATTTCAACGAAAGAAATTCAAAATGAACTTTGAAAAATCAAGAGAATGTAACTGTGACAAGGTAAACCATGACACAAACACTACTGAAATATTCCAACTCTTGCATTTCAATGAAAGAAACTCAAAATGAACTTTGAAAAATCAAGAGAATGTAACTGTGACAAGGTAAACCACAACAAAAACACTACTGAAATATTCCAACTCTTGCATTTCAATGAAAGAAACTCAAAATGAACTTTGAAAAATCAAGAGAATGTAACTGTGACAAGGTAAACCACAACAAAACACTACTGAAATATTCCAACTCTTGCTTTTCAACATAAGAAATTCAAAATGAACTTTGAAAAATCAAGAGAATGTAACTGTGATAAGGTAAACCACGACAAAACACTACTGAAATATTCCAGCTCTTGCATTTCAACGATAGAAATTCAAAATGAATTTGAAAAATTAAGAGAATGTAACTGTGACAAGGTAAACCACACCAAAAAACTACAGCAATATTCCAACTCGTGCATTTCAATGAAAGAAATCGAAAATGAACTTTGAAAAATCAAGAGAATGTAACTGTGACATGGTAAACCACGACAAAACACTACTGAAATAATCCCACTCTTGCATTTCAATGAAAGAAATTCAAAATGAACTTTGAAAAATCAAGAGAATGTAACTGTGACAATGGTAAACCACGACAAAACGCTACTGAAATATTCCAACTCTTGCATTTCAACGAAAGAAATTCAAAATGAACTTTGAAAAATCAAGAGAATGTAACTGTGACAAGGTAAACCACGACAAAACACTACTGAAATATTCCAACTCTTGCATTTCAATGAAAGAAATCAAAATGAACTTTGAAAAATCAAGAGAATGTAACTGTGACAAGGTAAACCACAACAAAACACTACTGAAATATTCCAACTCTTGCATTTCAATGAAAGAAACTCAAAATGAACTTTGAAAAGTCAAGAGAATGTAACTGTGACAAGGTAAACCACGACAAAACACTACTGAAATATTCCAACTCTTGCATTTCAACATAAAGAAATTCAAAATGAACTTTGAAAAATCAAGAGAATGTAACTGTGACAAGGTAAACCACGACAAAACACTACTGAAATATTCCAACTCTTGCATTTCAACGATAGAAATTCAAAATGAACTTTGAAAAATTAAGAGAATGTAACTGTGACAAGGTAAACCACGACAAAACGCTACTGAAATATTCCAACTCTTGCATTTCAACGAAAGAAATCCAAAATGAACTTTGAAAAATCAAGAGAATGTAACTGTGACAAGGTAAACCACGACAAAACGTACTGAAAATCCAACTCGAAATAATTCCAACTCTTGCATTTCAACGAAAGAAACTCAAATGAACTTTGAAAAATCAAGAGAATGTAACTGTGACAAGGTAAACCACGACCAAACACTACTGAAATAATCCAACTCTTGCATTTCAACGAAAGAAATCCAAAATGAACTTTGAAAAATCAAGAGAATGTAACTGTGACAAGGTAAACCACGACAAAACGCTACTGAAATATTCCAACTCTTGCATTTCAATGAAAGAAACTCAAAATGAACTTTGAAAAATCAAGAGAATGTAACTGTGACAAGGTAAACCACAACAAAACACTACTGAAATATTCCAACTCTTGCATTTCAAGAAAGAAATTCAAATGAACTTTGAAAAATCAAGAGAATGTAACTGTGACAAGGTAAACCATGGCAAAACACTACTGCAATATTCCAACTCTTGCATTTCAACGAAGGAAATCGAAAATGAACTTTGAAAAATCAAGGGAATGTAACTGTGACAAGGTAAACCATGACAAAACACTACTGAAATATTCCAACTCGTGCATTTCAATGAAAGAAATTCAAAATGAACTTTGAAAAATCAAGAGAATGTAACTGTGACAAGGTAAACCACGACAAAACACTACTGAAATATTCCATCTCTTGCATTTCAACGAAAGAAATTCAAAATGAACTTTGAAAAATCAAGAGAATGTAACTGTGATAAAGTAAATCACATCAAAACACTACTGAAATATTCCAGCTCTTGCATTTCAACGGAAGAAATTCAAAATGAACTTTGAAAAAATCATGAGAATGTAACTGTGACAAGGTAAACTACGAGAAAACACTACTGAAATATTTCAACTCTTGCATTTCAATGAAAGAAATCAAACTGAACTTGAAAAATCAGAGAATGTAACTGTGACACTGTAAAACCACATCAAAGCACTAAGGAAATATTCCAATCTTCGCATTTCAACGAAAGAAATCCAAAATGGTAAACCATGACCTGAAAAAATCAGGCCTTTGGGGCGTGGGGGCCCTTTGCGGGGGCCTCCGGGGGGTGGGACCGCTGGGGAGGGGGGACCGAGGGTATGGGGTGCTTTCGCTCGGCGTGGAGGGTACGGTGGAGTTGAGGTGGCGGAGGGTTGGGTTTGCTATAGGGGTGGGGGGAGGTGGGGGTGGGAGGGGGAGGGTTGCAGGTTGGGGGGCGTGGGTGAGATGGTCGGAGGGGGTGGGATAGGGCGGAGAGTTGGAGGGGCGCGGGAGGTGAGGGAGGGCGGGAGGGGGGGGAAGGCGAGGGTGGGATTGGGGGTCGAGTGCGGGGTTTGGGTGAGCGGGGGAGGGGTGCCGGGGGCAGGGCGGTGAGGGGGGGAGGGGGGAGGGTGGTGAGGGTGGGTGAGGGAAGGGGAGGCGGGAGGGGGGTTAATGTGGGCGCGGGGAGGGGGCCCGGAGGGGGGGTGGGAGGGTGAGAAGCGAGGGGAGGGGCTTGGGCGGAGGGGGAGTGGGTGGGAGGGTGGGTTGACGGTGGAGGCGGATGCTGGGGCGAGGAGGGAGGGGGAGGGGCGTGGCTGGGGGTAGTTGGGGGACGGGAGGGGGGGAGGAGGGTGGGGGGTGGCGGATGGGCGGGGGGGGAGGGAGGGGGTGGGGGTGGGGGAGAGGGCGGGGGGAGCGGGGGGCGGGAAGGGGGAAGGGAGGGGTGGGGAGGTGGGGGGGGTGGGGAGCGGGGAGGGAGGGTTGGCGGGGTTGGGGAGAGGGAGGGGGACGCTCCGGGGGGTGGGGGTGGGAGAGGGCGGGGGACCGGGGGAGGTGGTGGGGGTGTAGGGAGAGGGGGGCTGGGAGGGGGGAGGGGCGGGAGTGGGGGGGGGCAGAGTGGGTGAGGGGGAGGATACGGAGAGGGCGGGGGAGAGAGGTAGGTAGGGAGGCGAGGGCGAGGGGGTTAAGGCTGAGGAGACGGGGAGCGGTGGGGAGGGTGAGGGTGTCCTTCTGTGTCTCAATGCACAAAAAAAAAATTAAAAAAATTGGGAAGGGGAGGAGGGGAGGGGGGAGGGGAGGAGGGGCCCTGTTGGGAGCCTGGGGACCTTGGGACCGGTGGAGGGCCTGTGTGGTCCTGGGGGGCCAGTGGGGAGCCTGTGGGGGACATTTGGAGACCGGGTGAAGGCCTTTGGGATCCCGGGGAGGGCCTTTGGGGGTCCGGTGGCCATTGGGAGCCTGGGGGACCTTTGAGGATCGGGGTAGGGGGATCGGGGCCCTTTGGGGCTTTGGGGACCGGGTGAGGGCCTTTGAGGGTCTGGGGCCCTTTGGGAGCCCTGGGAACCTTTGGGGGCCGGGGGGTTCCTTCTGGATTGGGGTATGGGGATTGGAACCCTTTGGATCGGGGTAGGGCGATCGGGGCCCTTTGGGGTTGTGGTAGGGGACCTCACAACACTGTTCAAATGGAACTTGTGTATTATAACGACCACACTCAAAACCTCTTCTAAAATCATCTTTTAAATCATCTTTTAAAATGTCTCTAACTGTTTCGCCGAAATAATTCCATAAGCTGTCTAAAAACCGTTTCGCCCAAATAATCCCCTAAAAGTAATTTCTGTGTGTTCCTTTTGTTTTTTGGCATCTCTGTGCTTTCACATTTCAAATTTCTAGGAAACCCTTTCCTACGTTAATCTCTTCATCTCATAAATTTTCCTAGCTAAAACTATTAGGTTTCGTTAGAATATCAATTTATCTCTCCGACTTAAAGCTCAGTGAAGCCGTATTTTAAAAATAGAATTTCTATCTCTTTAGACTCCCGCATAATTCCAAGATAACAAGTGATGTCATTTATGATTCCTGACACTAAAGATCAATGAAGCCCTATTTAAAAATAGAATATTAATTTTTCTCTCTGACCTAAAGAACGTTTATCCCTCAGACCTAAGATCAAAGAAGCCATAATGTTTCTTAATTCCCCCTTCGTGAATCAATATATTCCCCTAGCGATTATGTTAATCAATTTCTCAGGTCAGGTTCGCCTAAAGATCAAAGAAACCATAATGTTTCTTAATCCCCCCTTCGTGAATCATAATTTCCCCGCCGATTATGTAAATCAATTTCTCAGGTTAGGCTAGCCTAAAGATCAAAGAAACCATAATGTTTCTTAATTCCCCCTTCGTGAATCAATAATTTTCCCTAGCGATTATGTAAATCAATTTCTCAGGTTAGGCTAGCCAAACAACAATGAAGCCATGTTTGTTTCTTAATTCCCCCTTCGTGAACCAATAATTCCCCCATCGATTATGTAAATCACCCCAATGTCATTACACCTGGACAAACAACAGCAAATAAATCGACCTTGAAGGAAGAAAACCATAAACCACGTGGTTCTCGTGGGAGTTTTAAAAAAAAGTGTCCGGATCGGGATTCGAAGGGGTATTGTTCTCGTCGGAGTCAATAAGGCCTTTCTACTGGCATATACGCAGAGAATTGTAAGGAGGGATGGATCACTAAGAAAGACACTGAAAAATTGTAATTTAAATAGACCCTCGTAAGAGTCTCGATATATCTTGAAGAAGTAGACACATATCCAAAGCCTTGGACCAAAACAGGACAAAGACAGTACCCAAGACTTTCGTTTGGTGGCGGGCTATTTTGTTCTGAGGGGGGAGGGGTTACAGGTAAAAAGCTTTAGAAAACGAATCGAAAATTTGTCTATATTCATCGTTTTACTTTTTTATCATTCGGGAAAAAATCGGGGGAGGGGGGTGGTGGTACCGCCGCCATGGATACGGTCATAGTCAGAAAGCAAGGTTTTCATCTTATTTGGCAAATTTTTGGGTGCCAAACCACTTGGTTTATGAATGCAGCACTGAGGTCTCTGGCTATTGTTTTCCACTAACGGTCTTCCTGGCTTTATGATTCTGCTGAAGGTTGGATGCCAACGAGTTCTCTCTTGTGAATCTGAAGTGGAGATCTCTGGCTATTGTTTTCACAGCGTTCATCCGTGATTACGGAATCTACCAACTGAGTAGAGGTCTAACGGCAGTATTGAGTCAGACCTTTACTTCACCTCCCTGCTCGTTCTTCCAGTGAGTGACGGGTTTTCAATATAGGAGTCGCTTAACAAGGGCATTATTTGGCTCCTAACAGACTTGATCTTAAAGAGTCTGGTGGTGTTTTGTAAGAAACCTAATAAAGAATAATTGCAATATCTCTCAACACTTAAGGGATAAAACTTCCTGACAAAGGCTGAGCACTATACTGAGAAAGACGTTGAGATATTCTGTGTCAAAAATTAATAAAAAACTTCTAGAGTTTCTCCTACCAGTAAATACTCTGGAGTATAAGTGTGATTATTTATTTAATTGCGTTGAGCTATAATCTATTTCACAAATGCACTTAAAGATATTGGGTTCAAGCTTTGCTGAGTGTAGGTACATTGAGAATGTGAAAATAGGTCAAGCTCTTATCCCTTGACGATCAAAGCATA
>JAPEVW010000898.1:0-36498 GCA_027921565.1 Artemia sinica
GCTTAGAGTTTTTTTGATAGTTTTTCTCTAGTATATTTTAGTTTTAGTTAGGGGAGTGGTTTCGAGTTTTAATTTAGGATTATTAGCTTAGAAGTTTTTGTTAGAGTTCTAGTTTAGTTTTAGTTAAGAGTTTAGAGTTTTACATTAGAGTCTTAGCTAGAGTTTTTATTAGAGTCTAGTTTATTTTAGTTTTAGTTAAGAGTTTAAGAGTTTTTAGCTTAGAGTCGTAGCTTAGAGTTTATGTTGAAGTTCTAGTTTATTTTAGTTTGAGTTATAGTTTAGATTCTTAGCTTAGAGTCTTAGCTTAGAGTTTTTGTTAGAGTTGAAGTTTAGTTTAGTAATAGTTATAGAGTTTAGAGTTTATTAGCTTAGAGTCTAAGCTCAGAGTTTTTTTTGTTTTGTTAGAGTTCTAGTTTAGTTTAATTTTAGTTAAGAGTTTGATTTTTTACCTTTGAGTTTCAGTTACAGTTCTAGTATAGTCTAGTTTTAGTTTAAGAGTTTTAGTGTTTTACCTTAGAGTCTTAGCTTAGAGTTTTTGTTAGAGTTCTAGTTTAGTTAGTTTTAGTTAAGAGTTTAGAGTTTTTAGCTTAGAGTCTTAGCTTAGAGTTTTTGTTAGAGTTGAAGTTTAGTTAAGTAATAGTTAGATTTTAGAGTTTTAGCTTAGAGTCTTAGCTTTGGGTTTTTGTGTAGTTTAGTTTTAGTTTAAGAGTTTAGAGTTTTTTAGCTTAGAGAGTCTTAGCTTAGAGTTTTTGTTAGAGTTTCTAGTTTAGTTTAGTTTTAGTTAAGAGTTTTGGTGTTTTACCTTAGAGTCTTAACTTAGAGTTTTAGTTAGAGTTCTAGTTTAGTTCAGTTTTAGTTAAGAGTTTAGAATTTTAGCTTAGAGTCTTAGCTTAGAGTTTTTGTTAGAGTTCTAGTTTGTTTTAGTTTTGAGTTCTAGTTTAGTTTACATATAGTTAAGAGTTTGGAGTTTTACCTTAGAGACTTAGCTTAGAGTTTTAGTTTAGTTTAGTTTTTAGTTAAGAGTTTAGAGTTTTTTAGCTTTAGAGTCTTAGCTTAGATTTTTTGTTAGAGTTCTAGTTTAGTTTTAGATTTAGTTAAGAGTTTTATGTGTGTTTTACATTAGAGTCGTAGCTTAGAGTTTTAATTAGAGTTCTAGTTTAGTTTTAGTTAAGAGTTTAGAGTTTTTTAGCTTAGAGTTTTTGTTAAAGTTGAAGTTTAGTTGAGTAATAGTTAGAGTTTAGAGTTTTAGCTTTGATCATAGCTTAGAGTTTTTGTTAGAGTTCTAGTTTAGTTAGTTTTAATTAAGAGTTTAGAGTTTTTTAGCTTAGACTCTTAGCTTAGAGTTTTTAGTTAGAGTTCTAGTTTAGTTTAGTTACAGTTAAGAATTTAGAGTTTTAGCTTAGAGTCATAGCTTAGAGTTTTACTTAAAGTTCTATTTTAGTTAAGTTTTAGTTAAGACTTTCGACTTTTAGCTTAGAGTCTTACCTTAGAGTTTTTGTTAGAATTCTAGTTTAGTTTAGTTTTAGTTAAGAGTTTAGAGTTTTACCTTAGAGTCTTAACTTAGAGTTTTAGTTAGAGTTCTAGTTTAGTTTAGTTATAGTTAAGAATTTAGAGTTTTAGCTTTGAGTCATAGCTTAGAGTTTTTAGTTAAAGTTATAGTTTAGTAAGTTATAAGTTAAGAGTTTAGAGTTTTACCTTAGAGTCATAGCTTAGAGTTTTAGTTAGAGTTCTAGTTCAGTTTAGTTTTTTAGTTAAGAGTTTTAGAGTTTTAGCTTAGAGTCTTAGCTTATAGTTTGTGTTAGAGTTCTAGTTTTTAGTTTAGTTATAGTTAAAGAGTCTCGAGTTTTTAGCTTAGTGTCTTAGCTAGAGTTTTAGTTAGAGTTGAAGTTTAGTTTAGTTACAGTTAAGAATTTAGAGTTTTAGCTTAGAGTCATAGCTTAGAGTTTTACTTAAAGTTCTAGTTTTAGTTAAGTTTTAGTTAAGAGTTTAGAGTTTTACCTTAGAGTCTTAACTTAGAGTTTTAGTTAGAGTTCTAGTTTAGTTTAGTTATAGTTAAGAATTTAGAGTTTTAGCTTTGAGTCATAGCTTAGAGTTTTAGTTAAAGTTATAGTTTAGTAAAGTTATAGTTAAGAGTTTAGAGTTTTACCTTAAAGTCATAGCTTAGAGTTTTAGTTAGAGTCTAGTTCAGTTTAGTTTTAGTTAAGAGTTTAGAGTTTTAGCTTAGAGTCTTAGCTTATAGTTTGTGTTAGAGTTCTAGTTTAGTTTAGTTTTAGTTAAGCCTCGAGTTTTAGCTTAGTGTCTTAGCTTAGAGTTTCTGTTAGAGTTCTAGTTTAGTTTACTTCTAGTTAAGAGTTTAGAGTTTTTTAGCTTAGAGTCTTAGCTTATAGTTTTATGTTAGAGTTCTAGTTTAGTTTAGTAATAGTTAAGAGTTTAGAAGTTTTAGCTTAGTCTTATCTTAGAGTTTTTGTTAGAGTTCTAGTTTAGTTTAGTTATAGTTAAAAGTTTGGTGCTTTACCTTAGAGACTTAGCTTAGAGTTTTAGTTTAGTTCAGTTTTAGTTAAGAGTTTAGAGTTTCAGCTTAGAGACTTAGCTTAGAGTTCTAGTTTAGTTTAGTTTTACTTAATAGTTTAGAGATTTAGCTTAGAGTCTCAGTTTAGAGTTTTTTGTTGAAGTTCTAGTTTAGTTTGGAGTTTTTTAGCTTAGACTTAGAGTTTTAGTTAGAGTTCTAGTTTAGTTTAGTTTTAGTTAAGAGTTTAGAGTTTTAGTTTAGAGTGTTAGCTTAGACTTAGAGTTTTTGTTAGGAGTTCTAGTTTAGTTTACATATAGTTAAGAGTTTGGAGTTTTACATTAGAGACTTAGCTTAGAGTTTTAGTTTAGTTTAGTTTTTAGTTAAGAGTTTAGAGTTTTTTTTTAGCTTAGAGTCTTAGCTTAGATTTTTTGTTAGAGTTCTAGTTTAGTTTAGTTTTAGTTAAGAGCATGGTGTTTTACCTTAGAGTCTTAGCTTAGAGTTTTTTGTGTGTTAGAGTTCTAGTTTAGTTTAGTTTTAGTTAAGAGTTTAGAGTTTTTAGCTTAGAGTCTTAGCTTAGAGTTTTTGTTAGAGTTGAAGTTTAGTTAAGTAATAGTTAAAGATTTTAGAGTTTTAGCTTAGAGTCTTAGCTTTGGGTTTTTGTCTAGTTAGTTTTAGTTAAGAGTTAGAGTTTTAGCTTAGAGTCTTAGCTTAGAGTTTTTGTTAGAGTTCTAGTTTAGTTTAGTTTTAGTAAGAGTTTGGTGTTTTACATAGAGTCTTAACTTAGAGTTTTAGTTTAGAGTTCTAGTTTTAGTTCAGTTTTAGTTAAGAGTTTAGAATTTTAGCTTAGAGTCTTAGCTTAGAGTTTTTGTTAGAGTTCTAGTTTGTTTTTAGTTTTGAGTTCTAGTTTAGTTTACATATAGTTAAGAGTTTGGAGTTTTTACCTTAGAGACTTAGCTTAGAGTTTTTAGTTTAGTTTAGTTTTAGTTAAGAGTTTAGAGTTTTTTAGCTTAGAGTCTTAGCTTAGATTTTTGTTTGAGAGTTCTAGTTTTAGTTTAGATTTAGTTAAGAGTTTTGTGTTTACATTAGAGTCGTAGCTTAGAGTTTTAATTAGAGTTCTAGTTTAGTTTTAGTTAAGAGTTTAGAGTTTTTTAGCTTAGAGTTTTTGTTAAAGTTGAAGTTTAGTTGAGTAATAGTTAAGAGTTTAGAGTTTTAGCTTTGAGTCATAGCTTAGAGTTTTTGTTAGAGTTCTAGTTTAGTTTAGTTTTAATTAAGAGTTTAGAGTTTTTAGCTTAGACTCTTAGCTTAGAGTTTTAGTTAGAGTTCTAGTTTTAGTTTAGTTACAGTTTAAGAATTAGAGTTTTAGCTTAGAGTCATAGCTTAGAGTTTTACTTAAGTTCTATTTTAGTTAAGTTTAGTTAAGACTTTCGACTTTTAGCTTAGAGTCTTACCTTAGAGTTTTTGTTAGAATTCTAGTTTAGTTTAGTTTTAGTTAAGAGTTTAGAGTTTTACCTTAGAGTCTTAACTTAGAGTTTTAGTTAGAGTTCTAGTTTAGTTTAGTTATAGTTAAGAATTTAAGAGTTTTAGCTTTGAGTCATAGCTTAGAGTTTTAGTTAAAGTTATAGTTTAGTTAAGTTATAGTTAAGAGTTTAGAGTTTTACCTTAGAGTCATAGCTTAGAGTTTTAGTTAGAGTTTTAGTTCAGTTTAGTTTTAGTTAAGAGTTTAGAGTTTTAGCTTAGAGTCTTAGCTTATAGTTTGTGTTAGAGTTCTAGTTTAGTTTAGTTTATAGTTAAGAGTCTCGAGTTTTTAGCTTAGTGTCTTAGCTTAGAGTTTTAGTTAGAGTTGAAGTTTAGTTTAGTTACAGTTAAGAATTTAGAGTTTTAGCTTAGAGTCATAGCTTAGAGTTTTTTACTTAAAGTTCTAGTTTAGTTAAGTTTTAGTTAAGAGTTTAGAGTAGAGTTTACCTTAGAGTTTAACTTAGAGTTTAGTTAGAGTTCTAGTTTAGTTTTAGTTATAGTTAAGAATTTAGAGTTTTAGCTTTGAGTCATAGCTTAGAGTTTTAGTTAAAGTTATAGTTTAGTAAAGTTATAGTTAAGAGTTTAGAGTTTTACCTTAAAGTCATAGCTTAGAGTTTTAGTTAGAGTTCTAGTTCAGTTTAGTTTTAGTTAAGAGTTTAGAGTTTTAGCTTAGAGTCTTAGCTTATAGTTTGTGTTAGAGTTCTAGTTTAGTTTAGTTATAGTTAAGCCTCGAGTTTTTTTAGCTTAGTGTCTTAGCTTAGAGTTTCTGTTAGAGTTCTAGTTTATTTACTTCTAGTTAAGAGTTTAGAGTTTAGCTTAGAGTCTTAGCTTATAGTTTTATGTTAGAGTTCTAGTTTAGTTTAGTAATAGTTAAGAGTTTAGAGTTTTAGCTTTAGTCTTATCTTAGAGTTTTTGTTAGAGTTCTAGTTTAGTTTAGTTATAGTTAAAAGTTTGGTGCTTTACCTTAGAGACTTAGCTTAGAGTTTTAGTTTAGTTCAGTTTTAGTTAGAGTTTAGAGTTTCAGCTTAGAGACTTAGCTTAGAGTTCTAGTTTAGTTTAGTTTTACTTAAGAGTTTAGAGATTTAGCTTAGGGAGTCTCAGTTTAGAGTTTTTTGTTGAAGTTCTAGTTTAGTTTGGAGTTTTAGCTTAGACTTAGAGTTTTAGTTAGAGTTCTAGTTTAGTTTAGTTTTAGTTAAGAGTTTAGAGTTTTAGTTTAGAGTTTTTAGCTTAGACTTAGAGTTTTTGTTAGAGTTCTAGTTTAGTTTACATATAGTTAAGAGTTTGGAGTTTTACATTAGAGACTTAGCTTAGAGTTTTAGTTTAGTTTAGTTTTAGTTAAGAGTTTAGAGTTTTTTAGCTTAGAGTCTTAGCTTAGATTTTTTGTTAGAGTTCTAGTTTAGTTTAGTTTTAGTTAAGAGCATGGTGTTTTTACCTTAGAGTCGTTAGCTTAGAGTTTTAGTTAGAGTTCTAATTTAGTTTAGTTTTAGTTAAGAGTTTAGAGTTATTTAGCTTAGAGTCTTAGCTTAGAGTTTTTGAGAGAGTTCTAGTTTAATTTAGTTTTAGTTAAGAGTTTAGAGGTTTTAGCTAGAGTCTTAGCTTATAGTTTTAGTTAGAGTTCTAGTTTAATTTATTTTTAATTAAGAGTTTAGAGTTTTAGCTTAGAGTCTTAGCTTATAGTTTTTGTTGAAGTTCTAGTTTAGTTTAGTTTTAGTTAAGAGTTTAGAGTTTTAGCTTAGAGTCTTAGCTTAGAGTTTTTGTTGAAGTTCTAGTTTAGTTTAGTTTTAGTTAAGAGTTTAGAGTTTTAACTTAGAGTCTTAGCTTAGAGTTTTTGTTAAAGTTGAAGTTTAGTTTAGTAATAGTTAAGAGTTTAGAGTTTTAGCTTAGAGTTTAGTTAGCTTAGATATTTTGTTAAAGTGAAGTTTAGTTTAGTTTTAATTAAGAGTTTAGAGTTTTTAGCTTAGACTCTTAGCTTAGAGTTTTAGTTAGAGTTCTAGTTTAGTTTAGTTTTAGTTAAGAGTTTAGAGTTTTACCATAGAGTCTTAGCTTAGAGTTTTAGTTAGAGTTGAAGTTTAGTTTAGTTACAGTTATAATTTTAAAGTTTTAGCTTAGAGTCATAGCTTAGAGTTTTAACTTAAGTTCTAGTTTAGTTAAGTTTTTGTTAAGACTTTCGACTTTTAGCTTAGAGTCTTACCTTAGAGTTTTTGTTAGAATTCTAGTTTAGTTTAGTTTCAGTTAAGAGTTTTAGAGTTTTAGTCTTAACTTAGAGTTTTAGATAGAGTTCTAGTTTTAGTTTAGTATAGTTAAGAATTTAGAGTTTAGCTTTGGGTCATAGCTTAGAGTTTTTAGTTAAAGTTATAGTTTAGTAAAGTTATAGTTAAGAGTTAGAGTTTTACCTTGGAGTCATAGCTTAGAGTTTTAGTTAGAGTTCTAGTTCAGTTTAGTTTTAGTAAGAGTTTAGAGTTTTAGCTTAGAGTCTTAGCTTATAGTTTGTGTTAGAGTTCTAGTTTAGTTTAGTTATAGTTAAGAGTCTCGAGTTTTTAGCTTAGTGTCTTAGCTTAGAGTTTCTGTTAGAGTTCTAGTTTAGTTTACTTCTAGTTAAGAGTTTTAGAGTTTTAGCTTAGAGTCTTAGCTTATAGTTTATGTTAAAGTTCTAGTTTAGTTTAGTAATAGTTAAGAGCTTAGAGTTTTAGCTTAGAGTCTTATCTTAGAGTTTTTGTTAGAGTTCTAGTTTAGTTTAGTTATAGTTAAAAGTTTTGGTGCTTTACCTTAGAGACTTAGCTTAGAGTTTTAGTTTAGTTCAGTTTTAGTTAAGAGTTTAGAGTTTTTAGCTTAGAGACTTAGCTTAGAGTTCTAGTTTAGTTTAGTTTTACTTAAGAGTTTAGAGTTTTAGATTAGAGTCTCAGTTTAGAGTTTTTTGTTGAAGTTCTAGTTTAGTTTAGAGTTTTAGCTTAGACTTAGAGTTTTAGTTAGAGTTCTAGTTTAGTTTAGTTTTAGTTAAGAGTTTAGAGTTTTAGTTTAGAGTTTTAGCTTAGACTTAGAGTTTTTGTTAGAGTTCTAGTTTAGTTTAGTTTTAGTTAAGAGTTTAAAGTTTTAGCTTAGAGTCTTAGCTTAGAGTTTTTGTTAGAGTTGAAGTT
This sequence comes from Artemia sinica, assembly GCA_027921565.1. Lineage (NCBI taxonomy): Eukaryota > Metazoa > Arthropoda > Branchiopoda > Anostraca > Artemiidae > Artemia > Artemia sinica. Next base: position 7,159 of record JAPEVW010000898.1, read on the forward strand.
TAGTTTAGTAATAGTTAAGAGTTTAGAGCTATAGCTTAGAGTCCTAGCTTAGAGTTTTTGTTAGAGTTCTAGTTTAGTTTAGATATAGTTAAGCGTTTTGGAGTTTTACCTTCGAGACTTAGCTTAGAGTTTTAATTTAGTTTAGTTTTTAGTTAAGAGTTTTGAGTTTTTAGCTTCGAGTCTTAGCTTAGAGTCTTAGCTCATGAGTCATGAGCGCTCATGATAAGCTAACCTATCGTAACCTAACTTAAACGTGGAGAAATCTAACTTCTAACTAACATAATCTATTTCTATTTTCATATTTCTATTTCTATTCTATTTAATATTTCTATTTAATATTGTGGAATTTTGTGGTTATGCTAGTTAAGACTAAATTTCAACTCTAATTAAATCTCTAAGCTAAGATTCTAGGCTAAAACTCTAAGCTATACCTCTTAACTAAAAGTAAACTATACGAAACTTCAACCCTAACTAAAAACTCTAATCTAAGACTTTAAGGTAAAACTCAAAAACTCTTAAAAATCAACAAAAAAAAAAAAAAAAATTTAAACAAGAAAAACGGGTTTTTTAATTTTCTATAAAGCAGTGAAATACAAAACAATTAATTATGCACAAAAGCTCCGAATATTTCGGCCCCACATCCGGGAGCCTTTCTCAACGGAAAAAAAAAAATAAAATAAAAAATAAATAAATAAAAAAAACAAAAAACTTAACTTACATCACAATACTAAACACATAAAGAGAAAGAAAAAAAAAAAAGAAGAAAATATAAATAAATAAGAAACAAAACTCACATATTAAATAAACACTTCCATGCACTGAATATATGAGTATGTGAATATGTGAGTTTTGTTTCTTATTTATTTATATTTTTTCTTTTGTTTTTTTTTTTCTTTCTCTTTATGTGTTTAGTATTGTGATGTAAGTTAAGTTTTTTGTTTTTTTTTATTTATTTATTTTATTTTTTTTTTTTTCCGTTGAGAAAGGCTCCCGGATGTGGGGCCGAAATATTCGGAGCTTTTGTGCATAATTAATTGTTTTGTATTTCACTGCTTTATAGAAAATTAAAACCCGTTTTTCTTGTTTAAAATTTTTTTTCTTGTTTTTAATGGAAAAGCAGTGTGGTCTAAGAAATTATTTACAAAAACTCTTAACGAAAACTAAACTAAACTAGAACTCTAACTAAAACTCTAAGCTAAGACTCCAAGCTAAAGCTCTAAACCCTTAACTATAACTAAACTAACTTCAACTCTAAGTAAAACTCTAAGCTAAGACTCTAATGGTAGAACTCTAAACTCTTAACTAAACTAAACTAGAACTTCAACAAAAACTCTAAGCTAAGACTCTAAGATAAAATTCTAAACTGTTAACTAAAACTAAACTAAACTAGAAATCTAAGTAAATCTCTGAGCTAAGACTCTAAGCTAAAAACTCTAAAATTCTTAACTATGACTAAACTAAACTTCCACTTCAACAGAATCTCTAAGCTATGACTCTATGATAAAACTCTAAACTCTTAACTAAACTAAACTAGAACTCTAGCAAAAACTCTAAACTACGACTTTAAGCTAAAAACTCTAAATTCTTAACTATAGATAAACTAAACTTCAACTCTAACTATAACTCTAAGCTAAGACTCTAAGCTTAAACTTTAAACTCTTAAATAAAACTAAACTAAACTAAAACTCTAACAAAAAACTCTAAGCTATGACTCTAAGCTAAAACTATACACTCTTAACTAAAAATAAACTAGACTAGAGCTTCAACAAAACTCTAAGCTATGACTCTAAGCTAAAAACTCTAAACTCTTAACTAAAACTGAACTAAACTAGAACTCTAACAAAAACTCTAAGCTAAGAATCTAAGCTAAAATTCTAAACTCTTAACTAAAACTAAACTAAACTAGAACTCTAAATAAAAAACTCTAAGCTATGACTCTAAGGTAAAACACCAAACTCTTAACTAAAACTAAACTAAACTAGAACTCTAACCAACAAAGACAGACACTTCAGACATACAAACAGAGAAAAACAGTCAGTTTAGACATACAAACCAACAAAGACAGGCACTTTAGACATACAAACCAACAAAGACAGACACTTCAGACATTCAAACCAACAAAGACAAACACTTCAGACATACAAACAGAGAAAGACAAACGCTTCACATATACAAACATAGTAAGACAGGCACTTCAGACATACAAACCAACAAAGACAGACACTTCAGACATACAAACAGAGAAAAACAGTCAGTTTAGACATACAAAACCAACAAAGACAGGCACTTTAGACATACAAACCAACAAACACAGACACTTCAGACATACAAACAGAGAAACCGACAGGCACTTTATACATACGAACCAACAAAGACAGGCACTTTAGACATACAAACCAACAAAAGACAGGCACTTTAGACATACAAACCAACAAAGACAGACACTTTAAACATGCAAACCAACAAACACAAACACTTCAGAAAGACAAAAAAGAGAAAGACAAGCACTTCAGACATACAAAACCAACAAAGACAGACACTTCAGACATACAAACCAACAAAGACAAACACTTCAGACATACAAACCAACAAAGACAGACACTTCAGACAGATACAAACCAACAAATACAAACAATTCAGACATATAAACAGAGAAAGACAAGCACTTAGACATTCAAACATAGAAAGACAGGTACTTTAGACATACAAAGCAACAAATACAAACACTTCAGACATACAAACAGAGAAAGACAGGCACTTTAGATATACAAAACCAACAAAGACAGACATTTCAGTTATAAAAACCAGCAAAGACAGACACTTCAGAATACAAACCAACAAAGACAAACACTTCAGACATAGAAACAGAGAAAGACAAACACTTTAGACATACAAACCAACAAAGACAAACACTTCAGACATACAAACCGACAAAGACAAACGCATCAGACTTACAAATCAACAAATACAGACATTTCAGACATACAACAAACAAAAACAAACACTTCAGACATACAAACCTACAAAGATAAACACTTCAGACATACAAACATAGAAAGACAGGCATTTCAGACATACAAACCAACAAAGGACAGACACTTCAGACATACAAACAGAGAAAGACAGGCACTTTTAGACATACAAACCCAACAAAGACAGGCACTTTAGACATACAAACCAACAAAGACAGACACTTCAGACATACACACCAAAAAAGACACAAACACATCAGACATAGAAAAACAGAGAAAGACAAACACTTTAGACATGCAAATCAACAAAGACAAACACTTCAGACATACAAACCAACAAAGACAAACACTTTAGACATACAAACAAACAAAGACAAACACTTCAGACATACAAACATAGAAAGACAGGAACTTCAGACATACAAACCAACAAAGACAAAAGACACTTCAGACATACAAACAGAGAAAGACAGGCACTTTAGACATACAAACCAAAAATACAAAGACAGGTACTTTAGACATACAAACAAACAAAGACAGCCACTTTAGACATACAAACCAACAAAGACAGACAATTTATACATACAAACCAACAGAGACAAACACTTCAGAAATACAAAAAGAGAACGACAAGCACTTTCGACATGCAAACCAACAAAGACAAACACTTCAGACATAAAAACAGAGAAAAACAAACACTTTAGACATACAAACAAACAAAAACAAATACTTCAGACATACAAACCAACAAAGACAAACACTTCAGACATGTAAACATAGAAAGACAGGCACTTCAGACATGCAAACCAACAAAAAAGGACACTTCAAACACACAAACAGAGAAAGACAGGCACTTTAGACATAAAAACCAACAAAGACAGGCACTTTAGACATACAAACAACAAAGACGGATACTTTAGACATACAAAACCACAAAAACAGATACTTCAAACATACAAAGAGAGAAAGACAGGCACTTTAGACATACAAAAAAAACAAAGACAGGCACTTTAGACATAAAAACCAACAAAGACAAACATTTCAGACATGCAAACATAGAAAAGACAGGCACTTCAGACATGCAAACCACCAAAGACAGACACTTCAGACATACAAATAGAGAAAAACAGGCACTTTAGACATACAAACCAACAGAGACAGGCACTTTAGACATACAAACCAACAAAGACAGACACTTCAGACATACAAGCCAACAAAGACAAACACTTCAAACATAGAAACAGAGAAAGAAAAACACTTTAGACATAAAACCAACAAAGACAAACCCTTCAGACACAAACCAACAAAGACAGACACTTCAGACATACAAACAGAAAAAGACAGGCACTTTAGACATACAAACCAACAAAGACAGGCACTTTAGACATACAAACCAACAAAACGGGCACTCTAGACATACTAACCAACAAAGACAGACACTTTAGACATACAAACCAACAAAGACAAACACTTCATAAATACAAAAAGAGAAAGACAAGCACTTTAGACATACAAACCAACAAAGACAGACACTTCAGACATACAAACAAACAAAGACAAACACTTCAGACATACAAACATGGAAAGACAGGCCTTTCATACATACAAACCAACAAAGACAGACACTTCAGACATACAAACAGAGAAAGACAGGCACTTTCTATGACAGACACTTCAGACATACAAATAGAGAAAGACAGGCACTTTAGACATACAAAACAACACAGACAAACACTTCAGACATACAAACAGAGAAAGAGAGGCACTTTAGACATACAAACCAACAAAGACAGACACTTCAGACATACAAACCAACAAAGACAAACAGTTCAGACATACAAACCAACAAAGACAGACACTTCAGACATACAAACCAACAAAGAAAAACACTTCAGACATACAAACAGAGAAAGATAGGCACTTTAGACATACAAACCAACATAGACAAACACTTCAGACATACAAACAGAGAAAGACAGGCACTTTAGACATACAAAAAAACAAAGACAAACACTTCAGACATACAAACCAACAAAGACAAAAACACTTTAGACATGCAAACATAGAAAGACAGGCACTTTAGACATGCAAACCAACAAAGACAGGCACTTTAGACATACAAACCAACAAAGACAGACACTTCAGACATACAGACCAAAAAAGACAAACACTTCAGACATAGAAACAGAGAAAGAAAAACAATTTAAACATGCAAATCAACAAAGACAAACACTTCAGACATACAAACAACAAAGACAAACACTTCAGACATTCAAACATAGAAAGACAGGCACTTCAGACATGCAAACCAACAAAAACAGACACTTCAAACATACAAACAGAGAAAGACAGGCACTTTAGACATACAAACCAACAAAGACAGGCACTTTAGACATACAAACTAACAAAGAAAGACACTTCAGACATACAAACCAATAAAGACAAACACTTCAGACATAGAAACAGAGAAAGACAAACACTTTAAGAATGCAAACCAACAAAGAGAAACACTTCAGACATACAAACCAACAAAGACAAACACTTTAGACATACAAACAAACAAAGACAAACACTTCAGACATACAAACATAGAAAGACAGGCACTCCAGACAAACAAACACCAACAAAGACAGACACTTCAGACATACAAACAGAGAAAGACAGGCACTTCAGACATACAAAACCAACAAAGTCAGGCACTTTAGACATACAAACCAACAAAGACAGACACTTTAGACATACAAACCAACAAACACAAACACTTCAGAAATACATAAAAAAAGAGAAAGACAAGTACTTTAGACATACAAACCAACAAAGACAGACACTTCAGACATACAAACAAACAAAGACAAACACTTCAGACATACAAAACCAACAAAGACAGACACTTCAGACATACAAACCAACAAAGACAAATACTTTAGACATACAAACAGAGAAAGACAGGCACTTTAGACATTCAAACATAGAAAGACAGGCACACTTTAGACATACAAAGCAACAAATAGAAACACTTCAGACATACAAACAGAGAAAGACAGGCACTTTAGACATACAAACCAACAAAGACAGACACTTCAGAATACAAACCAACAAAGACAAACACTTCAGACTTAGAAACAGAGAAAGACAAACACTTTAGACATACAAACCAAACCAACAACAACAAACACTTCAGACATACAAACCGACAAAGACAAACGCATCAGACATACAAATCAACAAATACAGACATTTCAGACATAAAAACAAACAAAGGCAAACACTTCAGACATACAAACCTACAGAAATAAACACTTCAGACATACAAACATAGAAAGACAGGCACATCAGAATACAAACCAACAAAGACAAACACTTCAGACATAGAAACAGAGAAAGACAAACACTTTAGACATAAAAACCAACAAAGACAAACACTTCAGACATACAAACCGACAAAGACAAACGCATCAGACATACAAATCAACAAATACAGACATTTCAGACATACAAACAAACAAAGACAAACACTTCAGACATACAAACCAACAAAAGACAGACACTTCAGGCATACAAACAGAGAAAGACATGCACTATAGAAAAAACAAAACAACAAAGACAAACACTTCAGACATACAAACAGAGAAAGAGAGGCACTTTAGACATATACCAACAAAGCCAGACACTTCAGACATACAAACCAACAAAGACAAACACTTCAGACATACAAACCAACAAAGAAAGACACTTCAGACATACAAACCAACAAATAAAAACACTTCAGACATACAAACAGAGAAAGATAGGCATTTTAGACATACAAAACCAACATAGACAAACACTTCAGACATACAAACAGAGAAGGCAAGGCACTTTAGACATACACACAAACAAAGACAAACACTTCAGACATACAAAACAACAAAGACAAACACTTCAGACATGCAAAACATAGAAAGACAGGCACTTCAGACAAGCAAACCAACGAAAACAGACACTTCAGACGAACAAACAGAGAAAAACAGGCACTTTAGACATACAAACCAACAAAGACAGACACTTCAGACATACAGACCAAAAAAGACAAACACTTTCAGACATAGAAACAGAGAAAGACAAACACTTTAGACATGCAAATCAACAAAGAAAAACACTTCAGACATACAAACCAACAAAGACAAACACTTTAGACATACAAACATAGAAAGACAGGCACTTCAGACATACAAAAACCAACAAAAACAGACACTTCAGACATACAAACAGAGAAAGACAGGCACTTTTAGACATACAAACCAACAAAGACAGGTACTTTAGACATACAAACCAACAAAGACAGCCACTTTAGACATACAAACCAACAAAGACAGACACTTTATACATACAAACCAACAAAGTCAAACACTTCAGAAATACAAAAAGAGAAAGACAAGCACTTTCGACATGCAAACCAACAAAGACAAACACTTCAGACATGCAAACATAGAAAGACAGGCACTTCAAACATGCAAACCAACAAAAACAGACACTTCAAAAACATACAAACAGAGAAAGACAGGCACTTTAGACATACAAAAAGAACCAACAAAGACAGGCACTTTAGACATACAAACCAAACAAAGACAAACACTTCAGACATACAAACATAGAAAGACAGGCACTTCAGACATGCAAACCAACAAAAACAGACACTTCAAACATACAAACAGAAAAAGACAGGCACTTTAGTCATAAAACCAACAAAGACAGGCACTTTAGACATACACACCAACAAAAACAGAAACTTTAGACATAAAAAACCAACAAAAACAGACACTTCAAACATACAAAACAGAGAAAGACAGGCACTTTAGACATACAAACCAACAAAGACAGGCACTTTAGACATACAAACCAACAAAGACAAACCCTTTAGACATACAAACCAACAAAGACAAACACTTCAGACATGCAAACATAGAAAGACAGGCACTTCAGACATGCAAACCAACAAAAACAGACACTTCAAACATACAAACAGAGAAAGACAGGCACTTTAGACATACAAACCAACAAAGACAGAACACTTTAGACATACAAACCAACAAAGACAACACTTTATACAACACAAACCAACAAACAAAGACAAACACTTCAGAAATACTAAAAAGAAGGACAACATACTTAGACATGCAAACCAACCAAAGACAAACACTTCAGACATAAAAACAGAGAAAGAAAAACACTTTAGACATACAAACAAACAAAGACAAATTTCTTCAGACATACAAACCAACAAAGACAAACACTTCAGACATCCAAAAATAGAAAGACAGGCACTTCAGACATGCAAACCAACAAAAACAGACACTTCAAACATACAAACAGAGAAAGACAGGCACTTTAGACATACAAACCAACAAAGACAGGCACTTTAGACATACAAACCAACAAAGACAGACACTTCAGACATACAGACCAACAAAGACAAACACTTCAGACATAGAAACAGAGAAAGAGACAAACACTTTAGACATGCAAACCAACAAAGACAAACACTTCAGACATACAAACATAGAAAGACAGGCACCTTTAGACAAACAAACCCAACAAAGAACAGACACTTCAGACATACAAACAACGACAAAGACAGGCACTTTAGACATAACAAACCAACAAAGAACAGGTACACTTTAGACATAAAAACCGACAAAGACAGGCACTTTAGACATACAAACCAACAAAGACAGACACTTTACACATACAAACCACAAAAAACATACAAACAGACAAACTTCAGACATAAAAACAGAGAAAGACAGGCCCTTTAGACACACAAACCAACAAAGACAAACACTTCAGACATAAAAACAGAGAAGGAAAAACACTTTAGACATACAAAAAACAAAGACAAACACTTCAGACATACAAACCAACAAAGACAAACACTTCAGACATGCAAACATAGAAAGACAGGCACTTCAGACATGCAAACCAACAAAAACAGACACTTCAAAACATACAAACAGAGAAAGACAGGCACTTTAGACATACAAACCAACAAAGACAGGCACTTTAGACATACAAACCAAGAAAGACAAACACTTCAGACATGCAAACATAGAAAGACAAACACTTCAGTTATGCAAACCAACAAAGACAGACACTTCAGACATACAAACAGAGAAAGACAGGCACTTTAGACATACAAACCAACAGAGACAGGCACTTTAGACATACAAAACAAACAAAGACAGACAATTCAGACGTACAAAAGCAACAAAGACAAACACTTCAGACATAGCAAACAGAGAAAGAAAAACACTTTAAGACATACAAACCAACAAAGACAAACCCTTCAGACATACAAACAAACAAAGAAAAACACTTTAGACATACAAAAACACAAACAAAGACAAACACTTCAGACATACACACATAGAAAGACAGGCACTTCAGACACAAACCAACAAAGACCGACACTGCAGACATACAAACCAACAAAAAGACAGGCACTTTAGACATACAAACCAACAAAGACAGTCACTTTAGACATACAAACCAAACAAAAAACGGGCACTTAGACATAAAACCAACAAAGACAAACACTTTAGACATACAAACCAACAAAGACAAACACTTCAGACATACAAAAAGGAACGACAACAGCACTTTAGACATACAAACCAACAAAGACAGACACTTCAGACATACAAACAAACAAAGACAAACACACTTCAGACATACAAACCTACAAAGATAAACACTTCAGACATACAAACATAGAAAGACAGGCATTTCAGACATACAAACCAACAAAGACAGACACTTCAGACATACAAAAAGAGAAAGACAGGCACTTTTTATGACAGACACTTCAGACATAAAAACAGAGAAAGACAGGCACTTTAGACATACAAAACCAACAAAGACAGACACTTTAGAGACACCTTCACAACAAACCAACAAAGACAAACACTTCAGACATACAAACCAACAAAGACAGACACTTCAGACACACAAACCAACAAAGAAAAACACTTCAGACAAACAAACAGAGAAAGATAGGCACTTTAGACATACAAACCAACAGAGACAAACACTTCAGACATACAAACAGAGAAAGGAAGGCACTTTAGACATACAAACAAACAAAGACAAAACACTTCAGACATGAGAAACATAGAAAGACAGGCACTTCAGACATGCAAACCAACAAAAACAGACACTTCAGACAACAAAACAGAGAAAGACAGGCACTTTGGACATACAACCCAACAAAGACAGGCACTTTAGACATACAAACTAACAAAGAAAGACACTTCAGAAATACAGACCAACAAAGACAAACACTCAGACATAGAAACAGAGAAAGACAAACACTTTAGACATGCAAACCAACAAAGAAAAAACACTTCAGACATACAAACAAACAAAGACAAACACTTCAGACATACAAACATAGAAAGACAGGCACTTTAGACAAACAAACCAACAAAGACAGACACTTCAGACATACAAACAGAGAAAGACAGGCACTTTAGACATACAAACCAACAAAAGACAGGCACTTTAGACATACAAAACAACAAAGACAGACACTTTAGACATACAAACCAACAAAGACAAACACTTCAGAAATACAAAAAAGAGAAAGACAAGGCTTTAGACATACAAACCAACAAAGACAGACCACTTCAGACATACAAACAAACAAAGACAAACAACTTCAGACATACAAACCAACAAAGACAGACACTTCAGACATACAAACCAACAAAGACAAACACTTTAGACATACAAACAGAGAAAGACAGGCACTTTAGACATTCAAACATAGCAAAGACAGGCAACTTTAGACATACAAAGCAACAAAAGAGAAACACTTCAGACATACAAACAGAGAAAGACAGGCACTTTAGACATACAAATCAACAAAAGACAGACATTTCAGACATAAAACAAACAAAGACAAACACTTCAGACATACAAAACCTACAAAGATAAACACTTCAGAACATACAAACAGAGAAAGACAGGCACTTTAGACATACAAACCAACAAAGACAAACACTTCAGACATAGAAACCGACAAAGACAGAAACACATCAGACATACAAAAAACAAATACAGACATTTCAGACATACTAAACAAAAAAAGACAAACACTTCAGACATACAAACCAACAAAGACAGACACTTCAGACATACAAACAGAGAAAGACAGGCACTTTAGACATACAAAACAACAAAGACAAACACTTCAGACATACAAACAGAGAAAAGAGAGGCATTTTAGACATACAAACCAACAAAGACAGGCACTTTAGACATACAAAAAACAAAGACAGAAAACTTCAGACATAAAAACCAACAAAACAGACACTTCAAACATACAAACAGAGAAAGACAGGCACTTTAGACATACAAACCAACAAAGACAGGCACTTTAGACATACAAACCAACAAAGACAAACACTTTCAGACATACAAACCAACAAAGACAAACACTTCAGACATGCAAACAGAGAAAAGACAGGCACTTTAGACATACAAACCAACAAAAGACAGACACTTCAGACATACAGACCAAGAAAGACAAACACTTCAGACATAGAAACAGAGAAAGACAAACACTTTAGAAATGCAAATCAACAAAGAAAAACACTTCAGACATACAAACCAACAAAGACAAACACTTTAGACATACAAACCAAGAAAGACAGGCACTTCAGACATACAAACCAACAAAAAGACAGACACTTCAAACATACAAACAGAGAAGGAAAGACAGGCACTTTAGACATACAAACCAACAAAGACAGGCACTTTAGGACATACAAACCAACAAAGACAGAAACTTTAGACATAAAAACCAACAAAAACAGACACTTCAAACATACAAAACAGAGAAAGACAGGCACTTTAGACATACAAACCAACAAAAGACAGGCACTTTAGACATACAAAAACCAACAAAGACAAACACTTCAGACATACAAACCAACAAAGACAAAAACACTTCAGACATGCAAACATAGAAAAGACAGGCACTTCAGACATGCAAACCAACAAAAACAGACACTTCAAACATACAAACAGAACAAGACAGGCACTTTAGACATACAAACCAACAAAGACAGCACTTTAGACATACAAACCAACAAAGACAGACACTTTTATACATACAAACCAACAAAGACAAACACTTCAGAAATACTAAAAGAGAAGGACAAGCACTTTCGACATGCAAACCAACAAAGACAAACACTTCAGACATAAAAACAGAGAAAGAAAAACACTTTAGACATACAAACAAACAAAGACAAATTCTTCAGACATACAAACCAACAAAGACAAAACACTTCAGACATCCAAAAAATAGAAAAAGACAGGCACTTCAGACATGCCAAACCAACAAAAACAGACACTTCAAACATACAAACAGAGAAAAGACAGGCACTTTTTTAGACATACAAACCAACAAAGACAGGCACTTTAGACATACAAACCAACAAAGACAGACACTTCAGACATACAACCAACAAAAGACAAACACTTCAGACATAGAAACAGAGAAAGACAAAACACTTTAGACATGCAAACAACAAAGACAAACACTTCAGACATACAAACGTAGAAAAGACAGGCACCACCTCAGACAAACACAAACCAACAAAGGCAGACACTTCAGACATACAAACAGAGACAGACAGGCACTTTAGACATACAAACCAACAAAAGACAGGTACTTTAGACATAAAAACAGACAAAGACAGGCACTTTAGACATACAAACCAACAAAGACAGACACTTTACCACATACAAACCAACAAAAACATACAAAACAACATCAAACTTCAGACATAAAAAAACAGAGAAAGACAGGCCCTTTAGACACACAAACCAACAAAGACAAACACTTCAGACATAAAAAACAGAGAAGGAAAAACACTTTAGACATACGAAAAAACAAAGACAAACACTTTCAGACATACAAACCAACAAAGACAAAAACACTTCAGACATGCAAACATAGAAAGACAGGCACTTCAGACATGCAAACCAACAAAAACAGACACTTCAAAATACAAACAGAGAAAAAAGACAGGACACTTTAGACATACAAACCAACAAAGACAGGCACTTTAGACATACAAACCACACAAAAGACAGAAACTTTAGACACAAAAACCAAAAAAACAGACACTTCAACATACAACAGAGAAAGGCAGGCACTTTAGACATACAAACCAACAAAGACAGGCACTTTAGACATACAAACCAACAAAGACAAACACTTCAGACATGCAAACATAGAAAAGACAAACACTTCAGACATGCAAAAACCAACAAAGACAGACACTTCAGACATACAAACAAAAAGAAAGACAGGCACTTTAGACATACAAACCAACAGAGACAGGCACTTCAGACATACAAACCAACAAACAAAGACAGACAATTCAGACATACAAAAACCAACAAAGACAAACACTTCAGACATAGCAACAGAGAAAGAAAAAAGCACTTTAGACATACAAACCAACAAAGACAAACCTTCAGACATACAAACAACAAAGAAAAACACTTTAGACATACAAAAAACAAAGACAAACACTTCAGACATACACACATAGAAAGACAGGCACTTCAGACATAACAAACCAACAAAGACCGACACTGCAGAAATACAAACAGAAAAAGACAGGCACTTTAGACATACAAACCAACAAAGACAGTCACTTTAGACATGCAAACCAACAAAAACAGGGCACTCTAGACATACAAAACCAACAAAGACAGACACTTTAGACATACAAACCAACAAAGACAAACACTTCAGAAATACAAAAAGAGAAAGGACAAGCACTTTAGACATACAAACCAACAAAGACAGACACTTTCAGACATACAAAAAAACAAAGACAAAAACTTCAGACATACAAAAACCTACAAAGATAAACACTTCAGACATACAAACATAGAAAGACAGGCATTTCAGACATACAAACCAACAAAGACAGACATTTATCAGACATACAAACAGAGAAAGACAGGCACTTTTTATGACAGGACACTTTCAGACATACAAACAGAAAAGACAGGCACTTTAGACATAAAAAAAAACAAAGACAAACACTTCAGACATACAAACAGAAAAGAGAGGCACTTTAGACATACAAACCAACAAATACAGACACTTCAGACATACAAACCAACAAAGACAAAACACTCCAGACATACAAACCAACAAAGAGAGACACTTCAGACATACAAACAGAGAAAGACAGGCACTTTTCAGACATACAAACCAAACAAAGACAAAAACACTTCAGACATTAGAAACATAGAAAGACAGGCACTTCAGACATGCAAACCAACAAAAACAGACACTTCAGACAACAGAAACAGAGAAAGACAGGCACTTTAGACATACATACAAACCAACAAAGACAGGCACTTTAGACATAACAAACCAACAAAGACAGACACTTCAGACATACAGACCAAAAAAGACAAACACTTCAGACATAGAAACAGAGAAAAACAAACACTTTAGACATGCAAATCAACAAAGACAAACACTTCAGACATACAAACCAACAAAGACAAACACTTTAGACATACAAACAGAGAAAGACAGGCACTTTAGACATACAAACAAACAAAGACAAACACTTCAGACATACAGAACATAGAAAAAGACAGGCACTTCAGACATGCAAACCAACAAAAACAGACACTTCAGACAGACAAAGAAACAGAGAAAGACAGGCACTTTAGACATACAAAACCAACAAAGACAGGCACTTTAGACATACAAACCAACAAAGACAGACACTTCAGACATACAACCAAAAAAGACAAACACTTCAGACATAGAAACAGAGAAAAAAACAAACAAAAAGACATGCAAATCAACAAAGACAAACACTTCAGACATACAAACCAACAAAAGACAAACACTTTAGACATACAAACAAAACCAAGACAAACACTTCCAGACATACAAACAGAGAAAGAAAGGCAAATCAGACATACAAACCAACAAAGGACAGATACTTTAACATACAAACCAACAAAGACAGACCACCCTTTAGACATACAAACCAACAAAGACAGGACACTTTAACATACAAACCAACAAAGACAAACACTCAGAAATACTAAAGAGAACACTTCAGACCAAGCCCTTTCGACATGCAAACCAACAAAGACAAACACTTCAGACATAAAAACAGAGAAAGAAAAACACTTTCAGATATACAAACAAACAAAGACAAACACTTCAGACATACAAACCAACAAAGACAAACACTTCAGACATGCAAAAAAGAAAGACAGGCACACTTCAGACATGCAAACCAACAAAAAAGACACTTCAAACATACAAACAGAAAAAGACAGGCACTTTAGACATACAAACCAAAACAAAGACAGGCACTTTAGACATACAAAAAAAAAAAGACAGACACTTCAGACCTACAGACCAACAAAGACAAACACTTCAGACATAGAAACAAGAAAGACAAACACTTTAGACATGCAAACCAACAAAAAACAAACACTTCAGACATACAAAACCAACAAAGACAACCACTTTTCAGACATACAAACAAACAAAGACAAACACTTCAGACATACAAACATAGAAAGAGACAGGCACTTCAGACAAACAAACCAACAAAGACAGACACTTCAGACATACAAACAGAGAAAGAACAGGCACTTTAGACATACAAACCAACAAAGACAGGTATTTTTAGACATACAAAAAACAAAGACAAAAGACAAAAAACTTTCAGACATTACAAACCAACAAAGACAAACTTCAGAAACATACAAAAAGACAGGGGGGAACTTCAGACAAGCACTTTCGACATACACAAAACCAACAAAGACAGACACTTCAGACATACAAAGCAAACAAAGAACAAACACTTCAGACATACAAAACACCAAGAAAGACAGGCACTTTAGACATACAAACCAACAAAAAGACATGCACTTTAGACATACAAACCAACAAAGACAGACACTTTACACATACAAACCAACAAAAACAAACAAAGATCAAATTTCAGACATAAAAACAGAGAAAGACAGGCACACTTTAGACAAACAAACCAACAAAGACAAACCCACTTCAGACATAAAAACAAGAACAAAAAAACACTTTAGACATACAAAAAAACAAAGACAAAAACACTTCAGACATACAAACACGACAAAGACAAACACTTCAGACATGCAAACTAGAAAGACAGGCACTTCAGACATGCAAACCAACAAAAAACAGGACACTTCAGACATACAAACAGAGAAAGACAGGCACTTTAGACATACAAACCAACAAAGACAGGCACTTTAGACATACAAACAGCAAAGACAGACACTTCAGACATGCAGAAGACCAAAAAGACAAACACTTCAGACATAGAAACAGACAAAAACAAACACTTTAGACATGCAAACCAACAAAGACAAACACTTCAGACATACAAACCAACAAAGACAAACACTTCAGACATATAAACAAATAAAGACAAAACACTTCAGACATACAAACCAACATAGAAAGACAGGCACTTCAGACAAACAAACCAACAAAGACAGGGACACTTCAGACATACAAACAGAGAAAAAGACAGGCACTTTAGACATACAAACCAACAAAGACAGGTACTTTAGACAAACAAACCACAAAGAAAGGCACTTTAGACATACAAAAAACAAAGACAGACACTTTACACATACAAACCAACAAAGACAAACACTTCAGAAATACAAAAAGAAAAGACAAGACCACTTTTACGACATACAAACCAACAAAGACAGACACTTCAGACATAAAAAGCAACAAAGACAATCACTTCAGACATACAAACAGAGAAAGACTAGGCACTTTTCGACATACAAACCAACATAGCAAAACACTTCAGACATAAAAAAAAAAAAGACAGGCACTTTAGACATACAAACAAACAAAGACATACACTTTAGACATACAAACCACAAAAAAGACACACTTCAGACATGCAAACAGAGAAAGACAGGCACTTCAGACATACAAAAACCAACAAAACAGACACTTCAGACAAACAAACCAATAAAACAAAGACAAACACTTCAGACATACAAACCAACAAAGACAGACACTTCAGACATACAAACAGAGAAAGACAGGCACTTTAGACAACACAAACCAACAGGTAACAGGTACTTTAGACATACAAACAACAAAGAAAGGCACTTTAGACATACAAAACCACAAAGACAGACACTTTACAGACATACAAACCAACAAAGAAAAACACTTCAGACATACAACCAACAGAGAAAGACAAACACTTCAGACATACAAACCAACAAAGACAAGCACGTCAGACATACAACCAAGAAAGACACGCACTTCAGACATGCAAACCAACAAAACAGACACTTTAGACATTACAAACAACAGAGAAAGACAAACACTTTAGACATAACAAAACCCAACAAAGACAGGCACTTCAGACATACAAACAAAAAGACAGACACTTCAGACATACAAACCAACAAAAGACAAAACACTTCAGACATAGAAACAGAGAAAGGACAAACACACTTTAGACATGCACAAAACAACAACAAAGACAAACACTTCAGACATACAAAAACCAACAAAGACAAACACTTTAGACATACAAACAAACAAAGACAAACACTTCAGACATACAAAACATAGAAAGACAGGCACTTTTTGACATACAAACAAACAAAGAAAGGTGCTTCAGACATACAAAACAACAAAGACAGGTACCCTTCGGACATACAAACCAACAAAGACAAAACACTTCAGACATACATAAACAAGAAAGACAGGCACTTTAGACACAC
This sequence comes from Artemia sinica, assembly GCA_027921565.1. NCBI lineage: Eukaryota > Metazoa > Arthropoda > Branchiopoda > Anostraca > Artemiidae > Artemia > Artemia sinica. The sequence goes on from JAPEVW010000898.1 coordinate 24,978, forward strand.
AAACCAACAAAGACAGGTACTTTAGACATACAAACCAACAAAGAAAGGCACTTTAGACATACAAAAAGACAAAGACAGGACACTTTAGACATACAAACCAACAAAGACAAACACTTCAGAAATACAAAAAGAGAAAAGACAAGGCACTTTCGAGACATACAAACCAACAAAAGACAGACACTTCAGACATAAAAAAAAGCAACAAAGACAAAAACTTCAGACATACAAAACAGAGAAGACAAAGGCACTTTCGACATACAAAACCAACAAAGACAACACTTCAGACATAAAAAAAAAGAGAAAGACAGGCACTTTAGACATACAAACAAACAAAGACAGGCACTTTAGACATACAAACAAACAAAAGACACACTTCAGACATACAAAACATAGAAAGACAGGCACTTCAGACATACAAACCAACAAAAACAGACACTTCAGACATACAAAACCAACAAAGACAAAACACTTCAGACATACAAACCAACAAAGACAGACACTTCAGACATACAAACAGAGAAAGACAGGCACTTTAGACATACAAACAACAAAAACAGGTACTTTAGACATAACAAACCAACAAAGAAAGGCACTTTAGACATACAAACCACAAAGACAGACACTTTAGACATACAAACCAAAAAGGAAAAAAACTTCAGACATACAAACAGAGAAACAAAGACAAACACTTCAGACACACAAAGACCAACAAAGACAAGCACTTCAGGACATACAAACCAAGAAAGACACGCACTTCAGACATACAAACCAACAAAGACAGAACTTCAGACATACAAACACAGAGAAAGACAGGCACTTTAGACACACAAACCAACAAAGACAGGCACTTTAGACATACAAACCAACAAAGAAAAGGCACTTTAGACATACAAAACCACAAAGACAGACACTTTAGACACATACAAACCAACAAAAGACAAACACACTTCAGACATACAAAAAGAGAAAGACAAGCACTTTCAGACATACAAAACCAACAAAGACAGACACTTCAGACATAAAAAGCAACAAAGACAATCACTTCAGACATACAAAACAAGAAAGAAGGCACTTTCAGACATACAAAACCAAACATAGCAAGACACTTCAGACATAAAAAACAAGAGAAAACAGACAGGCACTTTAGACATACAAACAAACAAAGACAGACACTTCAGACATACAAACCAGAGAAGACAGGCACTTTCAGACATACAAACCATAGAAAGACAGGCACTTCAGACATACAAACCAACAAAAACAAACACTTCAGACAAACAAACCAAAAAAGACAGAACACTTCAGACATACAAACCAACAAAAAAAGACAAACACTTCAGACATACAAACGAGAAAGAAAGACAGGCACTTTAGACATACAAAACCAAGAAAAACAGACACTTCAGACAAAACAAACCAACAAAGAAAAACAGGCACTTTAGACATACAAACCAACAAAGACAGACACTTTACACATACAAACAAACAAAGACAAAACACTTCAGACATACAAACAGAGAAAGACAAAACACTTCAGACATACAAACCAACAAAGACAAGGCACTTTCAGACATACAAACATAGAAAGACAGGGCACTTCAGACATGCAAACCAACAAAAACAGACACTTCAGACAACAAACAGAGAAAGACAGGCACTTTAGACATACAAAAATGCCAACAAAGACAGGCACTTTAGACATACAAACCAACAAAGACAGACACTTCAGACATACAGACCGAAAAAGACAAACACTTCAGACATACAAACAAGAAAGACAAAACACTTTAGACATGCAAACCAACAAAGACAAACACTTCAGACATACAAACCAACAAAGACAAACACTTTAGACATACAAACCAAACAAAGACAAAACACTTCAGACATACAAACATAGAAAGACAGGCACTTCAGACATACAAACCAACAAAGAAAGGTGCTTTCAGACATACAAAACAACAAAGACAGGTACTTCAGACATACAAACCAACAAAGACAAACACTTCAGACATACAAACAGAGAAAGACAAACACTTTAGACATGCAAACCAACAAAGACAAACACTTCAGACATACAAACCAACAAAGACAAACACTTTAGACATACAAACAAATAAAGACAAACACTTCAGACATACAAACAGAGAAAGACAGGCACTTCAGACAAACAAACCAACAAAGACAGACACTTCAGACATACAAACAGAGAAAGACAGGCACTTTAGACATACAAAACCCAACAAAGACAAACACTTTAGACATACAAACCAAACAAAGACAAACACTTCAGACACACAAACATAGAAAGACAGGCACTTTCAGACATACAAACCAACAAAAAAAAACAATCACTTCAGACATACAAACCACAAAACAGGTACTTCAGACATACAGACCAACAAAGACAAACACTTCAGACATAGAAACAGAGAAAGACAAACACTTTAGACATACAAACCAACAAAGACAAACACTTCAGACATACAAACCAAACAAAGACAAACACTTTAGACATACAAACAAATAAAGACAAACACTTCAGACATACAAACATAGAAAGACAGGCACTTCAGACAAACAAACCAACAAAGACAGATACTTCAGACATACAAACAGAGAAAGACAGGCCCTTTAGACATACAAAAACCAACAAAGACAAACACTTCAGACATACAAACAAACAAAGACAAACACTTCAGACATACAAACAAAGAAAGACAGGCACTTTCAGACATACAAACCAAACAAGACAAACACTTCAGACATACAAACCAACAAAGACAGGTACTTCAGACATACAACCAACAAAGACAAACACTTCAGACATACAAACAGAGAAAGACAGGCACTTTAGACATACAAACCAACAAAGACAGGCACTTTAGACATACAAACCAACAAAGACAGGCACTTTAGACATACAAAACCAAGAAAGACAGACACTTTACACATATAAACCAACAAACACAAACAGACAAACTTCAGACATAGACAAACAGAGAAAGACAGGCACTTTAGACATACAAACCAACAAAGACAAACACTTCAGACATAAAACCAACAAGAAGGAAAACACTTCAGACATACTTTAAAACAAACCAACAAAGACAGAACACTTCAGACATACAAAACCAACAAAGACAAACACTTCAGACATGCAAACATAGAAAGACAGGTACACTTCAGACATGCAAACCAACAAAAACAGAGACACTTCAGACATACAAACAGAGAAAGACAGGCACTTTAGACATACAAACCAACAAAGACAGGCACTTTAGACATACAAACCAACAAAGACAGAAACTTTCAGACATACAAAACCAACAAAGACAAACACTTCAGACAAACAAACAGAGAAAGACAAACACTTTAGACATACAAACGAGGAAAGACAAACACTTCAGACATACAAACCAACAAAGACAAACACTTCAGACATACAAACCAACAAAGACAAACACTTCAGACATACAAACCAACATAGAAAGACAGGCACTTCAGACAAACAAACCAACAAAGACAGACACTTCAGAAATACAAACAGACAAAGACAGGCACTTTTAGACATACAAACAACAAAGACAGGTACTTTAGACATACAAACCAACAAAGACAGGCACTTTACACATACAAACCAACAAAAAAAACAAACACTTCAGACAATACAAAAAAAGAGAAAGACAAGCACTTTCGACATACAAACCAACAAAGACAGACACTTCAGACATACAAAGCAACAAAGACAAACACTTCAGACATACAAACTAACAGAAAGATAGGCACTTTAGACATACAAACCAACATAGACAAACACTTCAGAAATACAAACACCAACAAAGAAAACAGGCACTTTAGACATACAAAAACAACAAAGACAGACACTTCAGACATACAAACCAACAAAGACAAACACTTCAGATATACAAACAGATAAGATCAAAGACAGGCACTTTAGAAATACAAACCAACAAAGACAGGCCAAAACATAAAAACAAAGGCCAGGCCAGGCAGTAAACACTTCAGACATACAAACACAGAAAAGACAGGCACTTTAGACATACAAACCAACAAAGACAGGCAGTTTAGACATACAAACCAACAAAGACAGGCACTTTAGACATGCAAACCAACAAAGACAGACACTTTAGACATACAAACCAACAAAGATAAACACTTCAGAAATACAAAAAGAGAAAGACAAGCACTTTAGACATACAAACCAACAAAGACAGACACTTCAGACAATACAAACCAACAAAGACAAACACTTCAAACATACAAACAGAGAAAGTACAGGCACTTTAGACATACAAACCAACAAAGACAGACACTTCACCCATACAAACCAACAAAGACAAACACTTCAGACATACAAAACCAATAAAGACAAACACTTCAGACATACAAACAACAAAGACAAACACTTCACACATACAAACAGAGAAAGACAGGCACTTTAGACATACAAACAAACTAAGACAAACACTTCAGACCTACAAACAGAGAAAGACAGGTACTTTAGACATACAAACCAACAAACACAGACATTTCAGACATACAAACCAACAAAGACAGACACTTCAGACATACAAACCAACGAAGACAAACACTTCACCCATACAAACCAACAAAGACAGACACTTCAGACATACAAACCAAACAAAGACAAACACTTCAGACATACAAACATAGAAAGACAGGTACTTCAGACATACAAAACACACAAAGACACACACTTCAAACATACAAACAGAGAAAGACAGGCACTTTAGACATACAAACCAACAAAGACAGACACTTCAGACATACAAACCAACAAAGACAAACACTTCACCATACAAAAAACAAAGACAGACACTTCAGACATACAAACAAAAAGACAAACACTTCAGGACATACAAACATTAGAAAGACAGGTACTTCAGACATACAAAAACAACAAAGACAGACACTTCAGACATACAACAGAGACAAGACAGACACTTTAGACATACAAACCAACAAAGAGAGGCACTTTAGACATACAAACCAAAAAAGACAGGCACTTTAGACATAAAAAACAACAAAGACAGACACTTAGACATACAAACCAACAAAGACAAACACTTCAGAAATACAAAAAGAGAAAGACAAGCAATTTAGACATACAAACCAACAAAGACAGACACTTCAGACATACAAACAACACAAAGAAAAACACTTCAGACATACAAACAGAGAAAAGACAGGCACTTTAGACATACAAACAAACAAAGACATACACTTCAGACATACAAACTAACAAAGAAAGAAGCACTTCAGACATACAAACATAGAAAGACAGGCACTTCAGACATACAAACCAACAAAGACAGACACTTCAGACAAACAAACCAACAAAGACAAACACTTCAGACATACAAACCAAGAAAGACAGACACTTCAGACATACAAACCCACAAAGAAAAACACTTCAGACATACAAACCAGAGAAAGACAGACACTTAAACATACAAACCAACAAAGACAAACACTTCAGACATACAAACAGAGAAAGACAGGCACTTTAGACATACAAACAAAACAAAGACAAACACTTCAGACACACAAACCAACAAAAACAAAACACTTCAGACATGCAAACATAGAAAGACAGGCACTTCAGACATACAAACAACAAAAACAGACACTTCAGACATACAAAACAGAGAGGAAAGACAGGCACTTTGGACATACAAAACCAACAAAGACAAGGCACTTTAGACATACAAACCAACAAAGACAGACACTTTCAGACATACAGACCAAAAAAGACAAACACTTCAGACATACAAACAAAAGACAAACACTTTAGACATTCAAACCAACAAAGACAAACACTTCAGACATACAAACCAACAAAGACAAGCACTTTAGACATACAAACAAACAAAGACAAACACTTCAGACATACAAACATAGAAAGACAGGCACACTTCAGCAGACATACAAACCAACAAAGACAGACACTTCAGACATACAAACAGAGAAAGACAGGCACCTTAGACATACAAACCAACAAAGACAGGTACTTTAGACATACAAACCAACAAAGACAGCCACTTTAGACATACAAACCAACAAAGACAGACACTTAGACATACAAACCAACAAAGACAAACACTTCAAACATACAAAAAGAGAAAGACAGACACTTTAGACATACAAACCAACAAAGACAGACACTTCAGACATACAAACCAACAAAAGACAAACACTTCACCCATACAAACCAACAAAGACAGACACTTCAGACATACAAACAACACAAGACAAACACTTCAAACATACAAACATAGAAAGACAGGTACTTCAGACATACAAAACAACAAAAGACAGACACTTCAGACATACAAACTAGAGAAAAGACAGACACTTTAGACATACCAAATCAACAAAGACAAACACTTCAGACATACAAACCATCAATAAAGGACAGACACTTCAGACATACAAACCAACAAAGACAAACACTTCACACATACAAACAGAGAAAGACAGGCACTTTAGACATTCAAACATAGAAAGACAGGCACTTCAGAACCCTACAAATACAACACAACTTTCACATACAAATACCAGACATAAACATACATACAAACTTTAGACATACAAACCCAACAAAGACAGACACTTCAGACATACAAACCAACAAAGACAACAACTTCACACCATAAACAACCAACAAAGACAGACACTTCAGACATACAAACCAACAAAGACAAAACACTTCAGACATACAAACATAGAAGACAGGTACTTCAGACATACAAACAACAAAGACAGACACTTCAGACATACAAACAGAGAAAGACAGGCACTTTAGACATACAAACCAAACAAAGACAGGCACTTTAGACATACAAACCAACAAAGATAAACACTTCAGAAATACAAAAAAAAGAAAGACAAGCACTTAGACATACAAAGCAACAAAGACAGACACTTCAGACATACAAACCAACAAAGACAAACACTTCGAACATACAAAAGAAGAGAAAGACAGGCACTTTAGACATACAAACCAAAAAGACAGACACTTCAGACATACAAACAACAAAGACAAACACTTCAGACATACAAACCAACAAAAACAGAAACACTTCAGACATACAAACCAACAAAGACAAACACTTCACACATAAAACACAGAAAAGACAGGCACTTTAGACATACAAACAAACAAGACAAAACACTTCAGACATACAAACAACAGAGAAAGACAGGCACTTTAGACATACAAACCAACAAATACTGACACTTCAGAAATACAAACCAACAAAGATAGACACTTCAGACATACAAACCAACAAAGACAAACACTTCAGACATAGAAACGAAAAACAAACACTTTATATATGCAAACCAACAAAGACAAACACTTCAGACATACAAAACAGAGAAAGACAGGCACTTTAGACATACAAACAAACAAAGACATACACTTCAGAAATACAAAAAAGAGAAAGACAAGCACTTTAGACATACAAAACCAACAAAGACAGACACTTCACCCACATACAAACCAACAAAGACAAACATTTCAGACATACAAACCAATAAAGACAGATACTTCAGACATACAAACCAAACAAAGACCAAACACTTCACACATTACAAACAGAGAAAGACAGGCACTTTAGACATACAAACATAGAAAAAGACAGGCACTTTAGACATACAAAACAAACTAAGACAAACAACTTCAGACATACAATCAGAGAAAGACAGGGGCACTTTAGAAATACAAACCAACAAACACAGACACTTTCAGACATACAAACCAACAAAGACATGGGACTTCAGACATACAAACCAAACAAAGACAAAACACTTCAACATACAAACCAAACAAAGACAGAACACTTCAGACATACAAACAGAGAAAGACAGGCACCTTAGGATATACAAACCAACAAAGACAGGTACTTTAGACATACAAACCAACAAAGACAGCCACTTTAGACATACAAACCAACAAAGACAGGACACTTCAGACATACAAACCAACAAAGACAAACACTTCAAACATACAAACAGAGAAAGACAGACACTTAGACATACAAACCAACAAAAACAGACACTTCAGACATACAAACCAACAAAGACAAACACTTCACCCATACAAACCAACAAAGACAGACACTTCAGACATACAAACCAAAAAGACAAACACTTCAAACATACAAACATTGAGAAAAGACAGGTACTTCAGACATACAAAACAACAAAGACAGACACTTCAGACATACAAATAGAGAAAGACAGGCACTTTAGACATACAAATCAACAAAGACAAACACTTCAGACCATACAAATCAATAAGACACACACTTCAGACATACAAACCAACAAAAGAAGACACACACTTCAGACATACAAACCACAACGAGAAAGACAGGCACTTCAGACATTCAAACATAGAAAGACAGGCACTTTATGACATACAAACAAAACAATACACAATCACTTCAGACAATTCAAAACAGGACACATCAGACTTTAGACCATACAAACCAACAAAGACAAACACTTCAAACATACAAACCCAACAGCAGACAAACACTTCAGGACATACAAACCAAGAAAGACAAGGGCACTTTAGACAATACAAACCAACAAAGATAAAAACACTTCAGAATATACAACAGAGAAGACAGGTTACTTTAGACATACAAACCACAAAGACAGGACACTTCAGACATACAAACCAGAAAGACAGGCACTTTTATACATTACAAGCCAAACAAAGACAGGCACGTTAGACATACAAACCAACAAAGAAAACACCTTCAGAGTCAATACAAAAAGGAGAAAGACCAGGCACTTTAGACATACAAACCAACAAAGACAGACACGTTCAGACATACAAAAGCAACAAGACAAACACTTCAACATATAGAAACAGAGAAGGGGGGGGAGGGGGGGACTTAGACATACAAACCAACAAAGACAGACACTTCAGACATACAAAACCAACAAAAGACAGACACTTCAGACATACAACAGAGACAATTAAAAACAGACTACATCAGACATACATACAAACTAACAAAGACAGACACTTCAGAATACAAACGAAAGACAGGCCACTTTTAGACATACAAACCAAACAAAGACAAACACTTCCAGACATACAAACAGAGGAAGAGAAGGGGGACTTGTAGGACATACAAAACCAACAAAGTCACTAACACTTCAGAAATACAAAACAAAGACATAGACACTTTAGACATACAAACCAACAAAGACAAACACTTCAGACAACCAAACAGAGAAAGACATGCACTTTAAACATACAAACCCACCAAAGAACAAACACTTTAGACATATACAAACCAAAAGACAAACACTTCACCCCCCTTTTGACAAACCAGAGAAAGACAGGGGGGACTTTAGACATAAAAACCAATACAAAGACAAACATTCAGAAATACAAACAAGACAAAGCAAGCAACTTTTTCAGACATACAAACCAACAAAGAACAGGCACACTTCAGACATACAAACCAACAAAAACAAACCACTTCGACATACAAAAAGTAGAAAGACAGGGCACTTCAGACATACAAACCAACAAAGCACAAACACTTCAACACATTACAAACTTCAAAGACAAGCACTTTAGACATACAAACCAATTGAGGTGAAGACAAACACTTCAGACAAGACAAACAAGATAAGACAAAAAACTTCAGACAAACACAAATGGAGAAAGACAGGCACTTTAGAAACATACAAACAACAAAGGACAGACACTGTCAGACATACCAACCAAACCCAAGACACAATACTTCAGACATACAAAAAACAAAGACAAAAATTCACCCATAAAAACCAACCAAAGGACAGGACACTTCAGACAAACAAACCACACAAAGACAAACACTTAGACATACAAAAAGAAAGACAGGTACTTCAGACATTACAAAACAACAAAGACCGACACTTTGCAGACATACAAACAACAGACAGACAAAACACTTTTAGACATACAAACCAACAAAGACAGGACACTTCAGACATACAAACCCAGACAAAAACGACAGGCACTTTAGACATACAAACCAACAAAGACAGACACTTCAGACATACAAACCGAACAAAGATTAAACACTTCAGAAATAGCAAAAAGAGAAAGGAAAGCACTTTTAGACATACCAACAACAAAGACAGACACTTCAGAAATACAAAACAAAAAAAGACACCCAAACAAACATACAAACACTCAACAAAGACAAAGACAAGGCTTCAGACATACAAACCAACAAAGACAGACACTTCAGACATACAAACCAAAAAGTTTCAAACACTTTCAGACACATACAAACCCCAATACAAAGACAGACACTTCAGACATACAAACCAACAAAGCCAAACACTTCACCACATATTCAAACAGAGAAAGACAGGCACTTTAGACATACAAACATAGAAGACAGGCACTTTAGACATACAAACAAACAAAGACAAACAACTTCAGACATACATAAAAAACAAACACTTTAGAGAAACAACAGGAACACTTCAGACATCTACAAACAGTCTGAACTTTGTTGGTTTTGCTATGACATAAGTGGCCAACAAAGTCTTTCTTTTCAGACATACAACCAGACAAAGACAAGACACTTTAGACATACAAACGATCAAAGACAAAACACTTCTTTGACATATAAAACAGAGAAAGACAAGCACTCTTAGACATACAAACCAACAAAGACAGACACATTGAAATGTCTGTCTTTGTTGTTTGTTGTCTGAAAGTCCTTGTCTGTCTCTGGTTTGTATGTCTGAAGTGTTTGTCTTTGTTGGTTTGTATGTCTTAAGTGTCTGCTTGCGGTTTGTAATGGTCTAAAGTGCTTTGTCTTTCTCTGTTGTATGTCTGAATGTATGTCTGAAGTCTGTTATGTCTGTCTTTGTGGTTTGTATGTCTAAAGTGCCTGTTTTTTGATCTGTTTCTATTCTGAAGTGTTTGTTCCTTTGTTGGTGTTGTATGTCTGAAGTTTGTATGTGTCTTTGTTGGTTTAGTATTTCTGAAGTGTCTGTCTTTGTTGGTTTGTATTGTGTCTGTCTTTCCTCTGTTTTTGTATGTCTGAAGTGTTTGTCTTTGATTGGTTTGTTGTATGTCTGAATGTCTGTCTTTGTGGTTTTGTATGTCTAAGTGCCTTGTTTTTCTCTGTTTGTATGTCTGAAGTGTTTGTCTTTGTTGGTTTGTATGTATTAAAGGGCCTTTCTTTCTCATGTTTGTATGGCTGAAGGTCTGTTCTTTGTTGGTTTGTGTGTCTGAAGTGTCTGTGTGGTTGTTTGTAGGTCCTAAAGTGCCGGTCTTTGTTTGTTTGTAGTCTGAAGTGTTCTGTCTGTGTGGTTTGATGTCTAAAGTGCCTGGTTTTGTTGTTTGTATGTCTAAAGTGTTGTATTTGTGAGTTTGAATGGTCGAAGTGTTTGTCTTTGTTGGTTGCATGTATAAACGGTTGTATTTCTCTGTCTATGTCTGAAT
>JAPEVW010000899.1:0-36396 GCA_027921565.1 Artemia sinica
GACGTATAGCAAAAACAGGTTTTTCTGGTAATGTAAAAAAACAGCGTCATACACTCGCGTAATTACAATCTTTGTCAAGAGGATTTACGCAATCTTCAAATAGGTGATTAGGATTTGACTAAAAAAAGGGTAATTAGTAATTGGAAAATTTTTTAATGCTTTTACAATCGGAAGATGTTTGATTAACCATTGCAAAAAGAGGGGTAATGGGATATGCAAGCATTTGCGTAAAAAAGGGGGGTAATTAATGTGAAAAGGGTAATTACTTCTTCTAGTTTACGAGATTTGCGAATTTTTTGCGAAAAAGATATTTGCGTAAAGGCTATTGCAATGGTTAAGAATAGGGTCATTACACCCTTTGTGCCAAGAGGAATGAGTATAATACATGTTTTATTATTTTTTTGTAACTGGTATTTTTTCAAAGTGAAGTCCAGAGCACTTTAGCAGAAAACCGTGAATGTAGGACTGAAAGTCCAATGTGTACTAATCAAGCTAGTGTGACCACGCCATTTTTGATCTGGTTAAGTGGGTATAATCTGGTTTGGTTTGCTATTGCGAGAGGACTCAAGCGATTTGTCTTTCTTACAGGGTTTCAGTTATACAGGGGTTCAGTTACATGGGGTTGGGGGTTGTTATAATACACAAGTTCTATTTGAAAAGTGTTGTGAGATCCCTACCACACCCCCAAAGGATCTCCGATCCCCCCACCCCGTGTATTAGAGAAGTTACTCTTGCTGGTCGTTATAATACACAAGCTTTAGTTAACGAGATTTGGGGACTTGAGTTGCACGAGAGTTCAGTTACATACGGATTCAGTTACAGGGGTTTTAGTTAACAGTTGTGACACGGGGGTTATAGTTCAATTTTCAATGTAGGTTTTATGGTGTTTTTTCTAGTTGTGACTATCGCCATTTTTTTTGAGTCTGAAGTAAGTGGGTTTATAATCTTATGTTGGTTTTTTTGGTTTTTTTTGCATAGCGAAGTTACTCTGTGGTCGTTTTATAATAACACAAGGCTTTAGTTTACCAGATTTGGGGACTTGAGTTGCACGAGAGTCAGTTACAGATACGGATTTCAGTTACACGGGGGTTTGTAGTTAAAGTTTTCAGAAGTAGTGTGCGACCGCCATTTTTGATCTGGTTAAGTGGTATATCTGGTTTGGTTTGCTATTGCGAGAGGACTCAAGCGATTTTTCTTGCTAGTGTGACCGCCATTTTTTGATCTGGTTAAGGGGTATAATCTGGTTTGGTTTGCTATTGCGAGAGGACTCAAGCGATTTTCTTACAGGGTTTCAGTTATACAGGGGTTCAGTTACATGGGGTTATGGTGGTGTTATAATACAACAAGTTCTATTTGAACAGTGTTGTGAGATCCCCCTACCACACCCCCAAAAAAGGACTCCCGATCCCCCCCATCCCGTGTATTAGTTAAAGGCGAAGTTACTCTGTGGTCGTTATAATACACAAGCTTTAGTTTACGAGATTTGGGGAGAATGAGTTGCACGAGAGTTCAGTTACATAACGGATTCAGTTACACGGGGGTTTAGTTAAATTTTTCAGCTAGTGTGACCGCATGAAGGACTCAAGCGATCATTTTTTGATCTGGTTAAGTGGGTATAATCTGGTTTGGTTTGCTTATTGCGAGAGGGGGGACTCAAAGCGATTTCTTTTAGGTAAATGCAGCTAGTACCGTCATTGTTGATCTGGGTAAGGGGTTTCAGGTTATACAGGGGGGTTCAAGTTTCACATGGGGTTGGTGGTGTTGTTATAATACACAAGTTTCTATTTGAACAGTGTTGTGAGATCCCCTACCACACACCCCCAAAGGACTCCGATCCCCCCATCCCGTTGTATTAGCGAAGTTACCTCTGTGGTCGTTATTAATACACAAGCTTTAGTTTACGAGATTTGGGGACTTTGAAGTTGGCACGAGAGTTCAGTTAACATACGGATTCAGTTACAACGGGAGTTTAGTTAAATTTTCAGCTAGTGTGACCGCCATTTTTTGTGATGTGTCTGGTTAAGTGGGTATAATCTGGTTTGGTTTGCTATTGCGAGAGGACTCAAGCGATTTCTTTCTTACGGGGTTTCAGTATACAGGGGTTCCAGTTACATGGGGTTGGTGGTTGTTATAATACACAAGTTTTTCTATTTGAACAGTGTTGTGAGATCCCCTACCAACGCCTCCTTAAAAGGACTCGAATTCCCCTACCAACTCGCCTCCAAAGGACTCCGATCCCCCCATCCCCGTGTATTAGCCGAAGTTACTCTGTGCTCGTTATAATACACAAGCTTTAGTTTACGAGATTTGGGGACTTGAGTTGCACGAGGAGTTCAGTTACATACGGATTCAGTTACACGGGGGGGTTTAGTTAAATCTTCGTCTGAAAAAATAAGAATAGGGAGTTCACACTTAAAAAAAGTAAGAGCTTTTACGGGGATTGAGAGACTCAGGTTGCCGGATTCCGTGTGATTTTTTTTTTGTTCCTTTTCAGTAAAGGACACTCGATATCCTAAAAAGTGTTTAATTTCAAACTTTTTTAAAACTTCAAAATTTTTTTCAAAAAACTTTATTTATTTTTTTTTTTCTTTTTGTACATAACTTAAAAAAAAAAAAATGTCAAAATTATGCTTACAGTTCTAACAATTGCACTCTGTGATTGGTCAGTGACACGATGTGACTTTCCCACTGGTATTTTCTATGACCGGTTATTGACACTACCTAATCTATTGCATGTATTAAATCAGTATTTTTTACGCAGTGGGAACGATAAACCCACATAAGTCATATCTTTAAAAAAAAAAAAAGTGGAAGATGGAGCATTTTAATTAAAGTGGTGTTTACATAACAAGGTTATTGTAGCATTGAATGCTGACAAAGAGAAGTATTTAAACTTTGAAACAAGTACAGGTGGTAGCACTATTGGAAATGTATGCATGCATTTGTCATGACAGTAAGGAATTAAATTTCTTCTGGAATACCGAAAAAAATTCAACTCTTATGTTGGTGGTTATGCGAGATTGAGATCTCCAGAGATGATTGCACTCAAAGAGAATGCCAACATAAAAATAATCATGATGATAGAGGACAACTCCTTGCTACTGTTGCAGGTAACACATTACCTACTGATACATCCAATCGTCACCTTTCGGGTATTAGCATTCAACGGAAGATCAATAAAAGAAAGGCCTACTCTTCTACTAATATCGTAAACCATATCTTGTCTACGTGTCGAAACTGTTACCTGTGTAAAAAAAAATAATGTGATAATAGACAGTGAAATTGCCAGAAAAATAAAAAAGGGCATTGTCAGAAAATATCACGATGGAATATAAAGATGAATCGATGAAAAACAAAATGCACCAGCAAAACGTTTACTGCCATTGATCAAACAGTCATTGAACCAAATAATACCAAAGACGAAAAGCATATTGAGCCTGTTTGATGAGACACCAGTAAAAAAAAAAATTGTGTATGACTCAAAATGGAATAATGATTATTCTACTGATTACGAACTAAGAGAAGACAATAGCTATAATATACAAGAGAGAAAACATGGTGAACTATTTTTTTTTATGGAACAGATTCAAAATGTCCAAAGTTAATCACTGATATTAATAATGTATCATAATATATTTTTTGTATTAAATATTCTACATAGCATTATTTTTTCATTAAAAATATATTATGCATTACATTGTTATGTGTTCATTATTTTTTAGAGTAAGCTAGCATATCAAACGTTTAGAATGTCTAATAAAACGTCGGAGATGTAAGAAAAGGAATTTGCATACATCTATTGTCAGACACATGGGAACAAAAATTCTTTCTTGAATTCGCCTCCTGGATAAATAAAAAAAAGACATTTCATTCAAGAAATTATGACGAAACTCTAAGTAAGCAACAAACTCTTTCTTGAAGTTACCTCATGGATACACAATGCAGAAATTTCATTTAAGAAATTATCAAAAAATTGTAAGTAAGTAGCAAATTTTCAAAAATATGTTAATACGCTTAAGCAAATAAAATATCTTTAAGCTTAACCAGTCTTTATTCTTTAGAATAGTTTTATTCATTTCATTAAATTATGAAGAAATTGTAAGTAAGTAACAATAGCTTTCTTGAATTCGCTTCCTGGACACAATACAGATATTTAATTCAAGAAATCATAATAAAATCGCAAGTAAAAGTAATAAAGTCTTTATTGTTTTCACCTATTGGATACACAATACTGAAAATTTCATTCAAGAAATTATGAAGGAATTGTAAATAGGTAACACACTCATGTTACCTCATGGATACACAATGCAGAAATTTCATTTAAGAAAATTATCAAAAATTTTAAGTAAGTAGCAAATTCTTTCTTGAATTCGCCTCCTGGGTAAATAAAAAAGACAGTTCATTAAAGAAATTATGAAAAAATTGTAAGTAAGTAGCAAATTCTTTCTTGAATTCACCTGCTGGATAAACAAAAAAGAAAAAGACATTTCGTCCGAGAAATTTATGACAAAATTCCAAAGTAAGTAACAAAATCTTTAATGTTTTCTTGACTTAGATACACGATGTAGAAATTTAATTCAAGAAATATGAAAAAAATTCTCAGTAAGTAACAATTTCTTTCTTGAAGTCAACTCTTGGATACACAATACGGGAAATTTCATTTAAGGAAAAATTTATGAAAAAAAAAACAATTTTCTTTCTTGAAGTCAACTCTTGGATACACAATACGGAAATTTCATTCAAGAAATTATGAAAATATTTGTAAGTAAGTAACAAACTCTTTTTGTTTTCACCTCTTGGATATACAGTACAGATACTTCATTCAAGAAATTATGAAAAAAAACCGCAAGTAAGTAACTTTTTTTTTTTTCTCTTTATCAAAACAATTTTTTCACTTAGCTACACGATGTAGAAATTTTAATTCAAGAAATTAGGAAAAAAAAATTCTCAGTAAGTAACAATTTCTTTCTTAAAAGTCAACTCATGGATACACAATACGGAAATTTCATTCAAGAATTTCATGACTTAGATACACGATGTAGAAATTTGATTCAAGAAAATTATGAAAAAAATTCTCAGTAAGTAACACAATTTCTTTCTTGAAGTCATCTCTTGGATACACAATACGGAAATTTCATTCAAGAAAATTATGAAAATATTTGTAAGTAAGTAACAAAC
The DNA here is from genome assembly GCA_027921565.1 of Artemia sinica. Lineage (NCBI taxonomy): Eukaryota > Metazoa > Arthropoda > Branchiopoda > Anostraca > Artemiidae > Artemia > Artemia sinica. The sequence goes on from JAPEVW010000899.1 coordinate 5,179, forward strand.
TCTTTATTGATTTCACCTCTTGGATATACAGTACAGATACTTCATTCAAGAAAATTATGAAAAAAATCGCAAGTAAGTAACTTTTTCTTTCTCTTTATCACAAACAATTTTTCACTTAGCTAAATGATGTAGAAATTTAATTCAAGAAATTATTGAAAAATTCTCAGTAAGTAACAATTTCTTTCTTGAAGTCAACTCTTGGATACGCAATACGGAAATTTCATTCAAGAAATTATGAAAAAATTGTAACTAAGTAGCAAATTCTTTCTTGAATTACCTGTTGGACAAACAAAAAAAAGACATTTCGTTCAAGAAATTATGACAAAATTCTAAGTAAGTAACAAACTCTTTATTGTTTTCACGAGTTAGATATACGACGTAGAAATTAAATTCAAGAAATTATGAAAAAATTCTCAGTCTAAGTAGCAAATTCTTCTTGAATTCACCTGTTGGATAAACAAAAAAACAACATTTCGTTCAAGAAATTATGACAAAATTAAGTAAGTAACAAACTTTATTGTTTTCACGAGTTAGATATACGATGTAGAAATTAAATTCATGAAATTATAAAAAAAATTCTCAGTAAGTAAACATTTTTCTTCTTGAAGTCAACTCTTGGATACACAATACGGAAATTTCATTCAAGAAATTATGAAAATATTTTGTAAGTAAGTAACAAACTCTCTTTATTGATTTCACCTCTGGATATACAGTACAGATACTTCATTCAAGAAAAATTATGAAAAAATCGCAAGTAAGTAACTTTTTTTCTCTTTATCAAACAAATTTTCACTTATAGCTAAATGATGTAGAAATTTAATTCAAGAAATTATTGAAAAATTCTCAGTAAATAACAATTTCTTTCTTGAAGTCAACTCTTGGATACACAATGTTTACGGAAATTTTCATTCAAGAAAAATTATGAAAAAAAAATTAACTAAGTAAGGCAAAATTCTTTCTTGAATTTCCACATGTTGGATAACAAAAAAGACATTTCGTTCAAGAAAAGTTATGACAAAATTCTAAGTAAGTAACAAACTCTTTATTGTTTTCACGAAGTTAGATATACGGTTCACGTAGAAAAATAAATTCAAGAAAAATTATGAAAAAAAAAATCTCAGTATAAGTAGCAAATTTCTTTCTTGAATTCACCTGTTGGATAAACAAAAAAAATTTCGTTTCAAGAAATTATGACAAAATTCTAAGTAAGTAACAAACTTTATTGTTTTCACGAGTTAGATATACGATGTCGGAAATTAAATTCATGAAATTATGAAAAAAAATTCTCAAGTAAGTAAACCATTTTCTTTCTTGAAGTTCACTCTTGGATACACAATACGGAAAATTTCATTCAAGAAATTATGAAAATAATTGTAAGTAAGTAACAAACTCTTTATTAATTTCACCTCTTGTTATGATACAGTACAGATACTTCATTCAAGAAATTATGAAAAAAAATCGAAAGTAAACGTAGCTTTTTTTTCTCTTTATCCACAAAACAATTTTCACTTAGTACGCGATGTAGAAATTTAATTCAAGAAATTATGAAAAAATTCTCAGTAAGTAAAAAAACAATCTCTTTCTTGAAGTCAACTCTTGGATACCAACAATACGGAAATTTCATTCAAGAAATTATAAAAAAATGTATTTGTAAGTAAGTAACAAGCTCTTTATTGATTTCACCTCTTGAATATACAGTACAGATACTTCATTCAAGAAAAAAAAACGTGATTAAACACAACGTCTGAAAACTACATGCTATATTTGTATTTGCCTTTCCTTGGCACCTTTCCAAAACGAGCGGGGATTCCCCACTGGTTTCCTACAACATTGCAAAAAAGTGAGCAGTACGAAAACTCCACGTTTTCAACCAGGTTATGGTTTTTTTTAGGGAAGTAAACAAGCTCTTTATCGATTTCACCTCTTGAATATTTACAGTACAGATACTTCATTCAAGGAAAAACGTGATTAAAAACGTTCTGAAAACTACCTGCTATTTGTTGCCTTTCCTTGGCACCTTCCAAACGAGCGGTAATTCCCCACTGGTTTCCTACACATTGCAAAAAGTGAGCAGTACGAAAAACTCCAACGTTTTCAACCAGACTGGTTTTTTAGGGACCAATCAAGAGAGATATGCAAAGTCGACATAGCTTTATTTCATTTTTTTTTAAGGTTCATTTAGACGAGGTTACGTGCGCGCACGTAACCTCGTCTAAATGAACCTTAAAAAAAATGAAATATAAAGCTATGTCGACTTTGCATATCTCTCCTGATTGGTCCCTAAAAAAACCAGTCTGGTTGAAAAAACGTGGAGTTTTCGTACTGCTCACTTTTTGCAATGTGTAGGAAACCAGTGGGGAATTCCCGCTCGTTTGGAAAAGGTGCCAAGGAAAAAGGCATACAAATAGCATGTAGTTTTCAGAAAACGTGTTTTAATCACGTTTTCTTGAATGAAGTATCTGTACTGTATATTCAAGAGGTGAAATCGATAAAGAGCTTGTTACTTCCCTAAAAAAACCAGTCTGGTTGAAAAACGCTTGGAGTTTTCGTACTGCTCACTTTTTGCAATGTGTAGGAAAACCAGTGGGGAATCCCCGCTCGTTTGGAATAAGGTGCCAAGGAAAGGCATACAAATAGCATGTTAGTTTCAGAAACGTGTTTAAATTTTTTTGACGTTTCTTGAATGAAGTATCTGTACTGTATATTCAAGAGGTGAAATCAATAAAAGAGCTTGTTACTTACTTACAAATAAAATTTTTTATAATTTCTTGAATTGAATGAAATTTCCGTATTTGTGTGTATCCAAGAGTTGACTTCAAGAAAGAGATTGTTACTTACTGAGAATTTTTTTCATTCATAATTTCTTGAATTAAAATTTCTACATCGCGTTAGCTAAGTGAAAAATTGTTTGTGATAAAGAGAAAAAAAAAAAGCTACTTACTTGCGATTTTTTTTCATAATTTCTTGAATGAAGTATCTGTACTGTATATATCCAAGAGGGTGAAATTAATAAAGAGTTTTGTTTACTTACTTACAAATTATTTTCATAATTTCTTGAATGAAATTTCCGTATTGTGTATCCAAGAGTTGACTTCAAGAAAGAAATGGTTACTTACTGAGAAATTTTTTTTTTAATTTCATGAATTTAATTTTCTACATCGTATATCTAACTCGTGAAAAACAATAAAGTTTGTTACTTACTTAGAATTTTGTCATAATTTCTTGAAACGAAATGTTTTTTTTGTTTATCCAAAAGGTGAATTCAAGAAAAGAATTTGCTTCTTAGACTGAATTTTTTTTTTCTTTTAGAATTTCTTGAATTTAATTTCTACGTCGTATATCTAACTCGTGAAAACAATAAAGAGTTTGTTACTTACTTAGAATTTTGTCATAATTTCTTGAACGAAATGTATTTTTGTTTGTCCAACAGGTAAATTCAAGAAAGAATTTTACTTAGTTACAATTTTTTCATAATTTCTTGAATGAAATTTCCGTATTGTGTATCCAAGAGTTGACTTCAAGAAAGAAAATTGTTTACTTACTGAGAATTTTTCAATATAATTTCTTGAATTAAATTTCTACATCATTTAGCTAAAGTGAAAATTGTTTGTGATAAAGAGAAAAAAAAGTTACTTACTTGCGATTTTTTCATAATTTCTTGAATGAAGTATCTGTACTGTATATCCAAGAGGTGAAATCAATAAAGAGTTTGTTACTTACTTTACAAATATTTTCATAATTTCTTGAATGAAATTTCCGTATTGTGTATCCAAGAGTTGACTTCAAGAAAGAAATGGTTACTTACTGAGAATTTTTTCATAATTTCATGAATTAATTTCTACATCGTATATCTAACTCGTGAAAACAATAAAGTTTGTTACTTACTTAGAATTTTGTCATAATTTCTTGAACGAAATGTTTTTTTTTGTTTTTATCCAACAGGTGAATTCAAGAAAGAATTTGCTACTTAGACTGAGAATTTTTTCATAATTTCTTGAATTTAATTTCTAACTCGTATATCTAACTCGTGAAAAAATAAAGGAGTTTGTTTACTTACTTAGAATTTTGTCATAATTTCTTGAACGAAATGTCTTTTTTGTTTGTCCAACAGGTAAATTCAAGAAAGAATTTGCTACTTAGTTACAATTTTTTCATAATTTCTTGAAATGAAATTTCCGTATTGCGTATCCAAGAGTTGACTTCAAGAAAGAAATTGTTACTTACTGAGAATTTTTCAATAATTTCTTGAATTAAATTCTACATCATTTAGCTAAGTGAAAATTGTTTGTGATAAAGAGAAAGAAAAAGTTACTTACTTGCGATTTTTTCATAATTTCTTGAATGAAGTATCTGTACTGTATATCCAAGAGGTGAAATCAATAAAGAGTTTGTTACTTACTTACAAATATTTTCATAATTTCTTGAATGAAATTTCCGTATTGTGTATCCAAGAGATGACTTCAAGAAAGAAATTGTTTACTTACTGAGAATTTTTTCATAATTTCTTGAATCAAATTTCTACATCGTGTATCTAAGTCATGAAAAATTTTGAATGAAATTTCCGTATTGTTATCCATGAGTTGACTTCAAGAAAGAAATTGTTACTTACTGAGAATTTTTTCCTAATTTTCTTGAATTAAATTTCTACATCGTGTAGCTAAGTGAAAATTGTTTTTGAAAAGAGAAAAAAAAAAGTTTTACTTACTTGCGGTTTTTTTCATAATTTTCTTGAATGAAAGTATCTGTACTGTATATCCAAGAGGTGAAAACAAAAAGAGTTTGTTACTTACTTACAAATATTTTCATAATTTCTTGAATGAAAATTTCCGTATTGTGTATCCAAGAGTTGACTTCAAGAAAGAAATTGTTTTTTTTTTCATAATTTTTCTTAAATGAAATTTCCGTATTGTGTAATCCAAGAGTTGACTTCAAGAAAGAAATTGTTACTTACTGAGAATTTTTCATAATTTCTTGAATTAAATTTCTACATCGTGTATCTAAGTCAAGAAAACATTAAAGAGTTTGTTACTTACTTGGAATTTTGTCATAATTTCTCGGACGAAATGTCTTTTTTGTTTTATCCAGCAGGCAGGTGAATTCAGAAAAGAATTTGCTACTTACTTACAATTTTTTTCATAATTTCTTTAATGAACTGTTCTTTTTTATTTACCCAGGAGGCGAATTCAAGAAAAGAATTTGCTACTTACTTAAAAATTTTTGATAATTTCTTAAATGAAATTTCTGCATTGTGTATCCATGAGGTAGCATGAGTGTGTTACCTATTTACAATTCCTTCATAATTTCTTGAATGAAATTTCAGTATTGTGTATCCAATAGGTGAAAACCTAACAATAAAGACTTTATTACTTACTTGCGATTTTATTATGATTTCTTGAATTAAATATCTGTATTGTGCCAGGAAGCGAATTCAAGAAAGCTATTGTTACTTACTTACAATTTCTTCATAATTTAATGAAATGAATAAAACTATTCTAAAGAATAAAGACTGGTTAAGCTTAAAGATATTTATTGCTTAAGCGTATTAACATATTTTTGAAAGAATTTGCTACTTATACTTACTTACAATTTTTGATAATTTCTTAAATGAAATTTCTGCATTGTGGTATCCATGAGGTAACTTCAAGAAAGAGTTTTTTGCTTACTTAGAGTTTTCGTCATAATTTCTTGAATGAAATGTCTTTTTTTATTTATCCAGGAGGCGAATTCAAGAAAGAATTTTGTTTCCCATGTGTCTGACAATAGATGTATGCAAATTCCTTTTCTTACATCTCCGACGTTTTATTAGACATTCTAAACGTTTGATATGCTAGCTTACTCTAAAAATATGAACACATAACAATGTAATGCATAATATATTTTTAATGAAATAATGCTATGTAGAATATTAATACAAAAAATATATTATGATACATTATTAATATCAGTGATTAACTTTGGACATTTTGAATCTGTTCCATAAAATAGTTCACCATGTTCTCTCTTGATATTATAAGCTATTGTCTTCTCTTTAGTTCGTAATCAGTAGAATAATCATTATTCCATTTTGAGTCATACACAATTTTTACTGGTGTCTCATCAACAGGCTCAATATGCTTTTCGTCTTTGGTATTATTTGGTTCAATGACTGTTTGATCAATGGCAGTAACGTTTGCTGGTGCTTTGTTTTTCATCGATTCATCTTTATATTCCATCGTGATATTTTCTGACAATGCCCTTTTTTTATTTTTCTGGCAATTTCACTGTCTATTATCACATTATTTTTTACACAGGTAACAGTTTCGACACGTAGACAAGATATGGTTTACGATATTAGTAGAAGAGTAGGCCTTTCTTTTATTGATCTTCCGTTTTGAATGCTAATACCCGAAAGGTGACGATTGGATGTATCAGTAGGTAATGTGTTACCTGCAACAGTAGCAAGGAGTTGTCCTCTATCATCAATGATTATTTTTTATGTTGGCATTCTCTTTGAGTGCAATCATCTCTGGAGATCTCAATCTCGCATAACCACCAACATAAGAGTTGAATTTTTTCGGTATTCCAAAGAAATTTAATTCCTTACTGTCATGACAATGCATGCATACATTTCCAATAGTGCTACCACCTGTACTTGTTTCAAAGTTTAAATACTTCTCTTTGTCAGCATTCAATGCTACAATAACCTTGTTATGTAAAAACACACTTTATTAAAATGCTCCATCTTCACTTTTTTTTTTTTAAAGATATGACTTATGTGTTTATCGTTCCACTGCGTAAAAAAAAAAAAAAATACTGATTTAATACATGCAATAGATTAGGTAGTGTCAAATAACCGGTCATAGAATACCAGTGGGAAAGTCACATCGTGTCACTGACCAATCACAGAGTGCAATTGTTAGAACTGTAAGCATATTTTGACATTTTAAGTTATGTACAAAAAGAAAAAAATAAATAAAGTTGAAAAATTTTGAAGTTTTAAAAAAAGTTTGAATTAAACACTTTTAGGATATCGAGTGTCTTTACTGAAAAGAACAAAAATCACACGGAATCCGGCAACTGAGTCTCTCAATCCCCGTAAAGCTCTTACTTTTTTTTAAGTGTGAACTCCTATTTTTTTTCAGACGAAGATTTAACTAAACCCCCCGTGTAAATGAATCCGTATGTAACTGAACTCTCGTGCAACTCAAGTCCCCAAATCTCGTAAACTAAAGCTTGTGTATTATAACGAGCACAGAGTAACTTCGCTAATACACGGGATGGGGGGATCGGAGTCCTTTGGAGGCGTGGTAGGGGAGATCGGTTCAAGTCCTTTGGAGGCGTGGTTTATTAGGGGATCTCACAACACTGTTTCAAATAGAACTTGTGTATTAAACAACCACCAACCCCATGTAACTGAACCCCTGTATAACTGAAACCCCGTAAGAAAAAAAATCGCTTGAGTCCTCTCGCAATAGCAAACCAAACCAGATTATACCCACTTAACCAGATCAAAAAAAAATGGCGGTCACACTAGCTGAAAATTTAACTAAACTCCCGTGTAACTGAATCCGTATGTAACTGAACTCTCGTGCAACTCAAGTCCCCAAATCTCGTAAACTTAAAGCTTGTGTATTATAAAACGACCACAGAGTAACTTCGCTAATACACGGGATGGGGGGATCGGAGTCCTTTGGGGGTGTGGTAGGGGATCTCACAACACTGTTCAAATAGAACTTGTGTATTATAACAACCACCAACCCCATGTAATTGAAACCCCTGTATAACTGAAACCCCGTAAGAAAGAAATCGCTTGAGTCCTCTCGCAATAGCAAACCAAACCAGATTATACCCACTTAACCAGATCAAAAATGACGGTCACACTAGCTGAAAATTTAACTAAACCCCCGTGTAACTGAATCCGTATGTAAACTGAACTCTCGTGCAACTCAAGTCCCCAATATCTCGTAAACTAAAGCTTGTGTATTATAAACGACCACAGAGTAACTTCGCTAATACACGGGATGGGGGGATCGGAGTCCTTTGGGGGTGTGGTAGGGGATCTCACAACCACTGTTCAAATAGAACTTGTGTTATTATAACAACCACCAACCCCATGTAACTGGAACCCCTGTATAAACTGAAACCCTGTAAGAAAGAAAATCGCTTGAGTCCTCTCGCAATAGCAAACCAAACCAGATTATACCCACTTAACCAGATCAAAAAATGGCGGGTCACACTTAGCAAGAAAGAAATCGCTTGAGTCCTCTCGCAATAGCAAACCAAACCAGATTATACCCACTTAACCAGATCAAAAAATGGCGGTCACACTAGCTGAAAATTTAACTAAACCCCCGTGTAACTGAAATCCGTATGTAACTGAACTTCTCGTGCAACTCAAGTCCCCAAATCTCGTAAACTAAAGCTTGTGTATTATAACGACCACAGAGTAACTTCGCTATAGCAAACCAAAACCAGATTATACCCACTTAAAACAGATCAAAAAAATGGCGGTCACACTAGCTGAAAATTTAACTAAACCCCGTGTAACTGAATCCGTATGTAACTGAACTCTCGTGCAAACTCAAGTCCCAAATCTCGTAAACTAAAGCTTGTGTATTATAACGACAACACAGAGTAACTTCGCTAATACACGGGATGGGGGGGATCGGAGTCCTTTGGGGGTTTGGTAGGGGATCTCAACAACACTTTTCAAATAGAACTTGTGTATTATAACAACCACCAACCCCCATGTAACTGAACCCCTGTATAACTGAAACCCCTGTAAGAAAGAAATCGCTTGAGTCCTCTCGCAATAGCAAAACCAAACCAGATTATACCCACTTAACCAGATCAAAAAAAAATGGCGGTCACACTAGCTTGATTAGTAATTTGACTTTCAGTCCTACATTCACGGGTTTCTGCAAAGTGCTATGGACTTCATTGAAAAAAATACCAGTTAAAAAAAAAAAAAACCATAAATAAACATGTAATTATACTCATTCCCTCTTGGCAAAAAGGTGTAATGACCTATTCTTAACCATTGCAATACCTTTACGCAAATTATTTTCGCAAAAAATTCGCAAATCTCGTAAACTAAAGAAAGTAATTACCCTTTTCAACATTAATTACCCCTTTTTTGCAAATGCTTGCATATCCCATTACCCCTTTTTTGCAATGGTTAATCAAACATCTCCGATTGTAAAAGCATTAAAAAATTTTCCAATTACTAATTACCCTTTTTTTTATTCAAATCCTAATCACCTATTTGAAATTGCGTAAATCCTCTTGACAAAGAGTGTAATGACGAGTGTTAATGACCTGGGGGGGTTTTACCTACCAGAAAAACCTGTTTGGCTATACGTCTCGTAGAAATAGTACTTAGCAATCTACTGGTGTATTAAGTTGTCAAGTTTAAAGGAGGGGGGCTACAAACAGGCACATTCGCAGAGGGGGGGCTTTGGGTCCGTATCCTCTATAAAAATCTATCATGAATATCCTAATGTGTGGGGCCTTGAAGAAAAGGAAAGAGATTGTGTAATGTCTGTCTCAAATTAACGCGCGTAACGTTTCCTCGTGTCTTCTTAAGAAAGTCTTAAGAAGGCGCTGCGGGATACGATTGGTTCTAGTAAAAAAACAGAAAATTCACGGGATTTACGTTGAATTACATTGTTGGAAATACCGGGCACCCGACTTTCTGCCGGCCGAGTTTGTCCCTGCATGAATCTCTACACCCCTGATCTTACACCTGTGCTTCTAAGCACGATGAAGCAACACCATTGTTTTTTTTTTTGTTTTTTTTTTTTCATGGTTATCTCTGCGGTTTTGGATAAACAGCAAAAGATGAAATTCGGATTTTGTTCTGCCAAAGTGGGATCGTAGAACAAAACAAAAAAAAGTTCCTCTAAAGTTGGCAATTTCCCATTAATTATCCAGAAAAGCGGAAAGCAAAATTTATTGAAAATCTAAGAAATTAGTGAGGAAAATCATGAATATCTAAAGTTTAAGGAAATAAAGAAAAACCCAACAAAAAAAAAAAAAAAAAAAACGTATCCCGCTGTACGGGATACGTATCTCTCTACCTTCTGACTGACAAAAGAACGCATCCTCATTAAACGATTAGATTGTGTGCATTTGTGCAGTAGAGTTGTGCAACATAAGACATCGCAGCAATGAATTAAATGGCTTGACCTATGGATCCAAGCCCCCGCAGCTACACCCCCTCGTCAGGTATGAAAGGTTGTGAATCTTTGTATGTCTCCTGACACCTGGGTTTGAAAATATGCATCCAAGAAATCTTAAATTCTTTAATGCGGACAATTATTAATTTCTTGCCATATTTTCAGATTTTCACACAACAGGAACCATCCTTTAACAAGGGCTCTGAAAAACAAAATATCGCATTAGGATGGACGTGTTCTCTATTGTGCATAAATAAACGCATACCGTCACTTAGTACCTTTTTTGGACTATGTCTTATTCAATAGAAGGACAGGTCTAAAATTTTTATTTTAAAAAGACTGTTAAACCCTATCTGTGTTTCACCTTACTATTAGCTAAGGATTCAGTTGTGTTACTACCAGCAACTAAACTTTATTTCGTCACTGGTTACTAGTTACTAGAAGCGGAATAAGAGTTAAAATAAAAATAATCACGGCTGCAGCAATAGTGATAGAGTGTAACCTAGTAAAGAGTTCAAACCACGGCCATAGTAACCGAAAATTCGTTAACGCGTTTTTCTAAGAAACTGTATTTAGAAATTCTTTCTGGAGTAATGACTATAAGTCAGATTTTAGCAGAATAATAATTTGTAGGTCTGTCTTATGAATTTTTTTTTAAAGTTCTAAAAGCAGCCTAAGACTCAAGGCCGCATTCGGGGGGCAGTTACCGGTTTGAACCACCCAAAAACCTCCCTCCGCTCCCGGGAAATTTGGTTCGACTCGTAAAAAACGTTAACAAAAAAATGCATATAAACAAAACTTAGGTTTGCGTTTTTCTTTTTTAAATTTGTAACCTTTCCCCTAAAATAAAATTCTAGATGCACCCTTGGTGAGGATACGTTAAGGATGGACGTCAAAAACTTAAACCAGAATGAAACCGTTTAGAATCAACGCTGAAAAACTCAAAGCTGAAATTTTAAACTATCCTCCTTTTCCTTTAAATGAATAAAAATAGAAATCGTTTTTGTATCGTTAGAAGTTTATATATATTTTTTCTACCAGGGTGATTGTATTGAGGCTGATGGTCGGAGAACATCGAAGAGGGGCCCACATAAACGGAAATGAAAATAGATTGCGCCACAAAAAAGTGACATTTTGTACCCTAGAGCATCAATTTTAGCAAAAATAGATGCAAAAAGCTAGAGATTCTAAAATCTGAGGAATTTAATCGATTTTGTATGGTCAATCACAGTTTATAGATATTAGCAGTATGATATTCTCTATCTCTCCCATTATAAAAACCCGGACAGCGGGTGCGACAGTGCTCCGGAGAACGTTTTTGCAGATAGAAAACATAGGCGTTATCAGATGTTTTCGCGGCGGTAGACAAGTCAGATTTCTCTTGGACACGAAACAAGTGGAAACCCGCTATTAGAATAATGCACTGGTAACCATTTCTCAGTGATTGACGATAACGGACTAATCCGCTAAGGGGCAGAAAAACAAGCGGGAGGAGCTTTTTGTTCGCCACCGAGACCGAGACCAGAAATTATCTGCGATAAGCTTACTGTCTATAAACGTGATGGTCAATATACCCGTAAGTGGATGTTATCACACACAAACCACCTTGAAAATCGCATTTTAGTGTAAGCAGTATCTTTTTTTCACAAAAAAAAAAAAAAAAAAATTAAAAAAAAAAAAAAAAAAAAGTAAACCGCTCCTTTGTTGGGTTGGTTTGGTCGGAACGTGATCTTTAGGGCAGTTTTCAGGTGGGCTAGGGGACAGCTTTGCAGGCTGACACCATGTTTAAACTGAAGGCCGTATTTCATGTTTAAACTGAAGGCCGTATATTATCACGGTAGTGATCGTTTAAACCCAGTATTTTAAGTTCTACTGCTTTTTTTTTTTAAGTTGCGGAAGAGATTCCTGCAAAAACAAAAGCACCGTTTTTATGCGAAAAAAACAGCAATATTCACATCCGAATAAGGCCCATACCAGTGAGGGCCATTTTCGGGCCCAAATTTTGGCGGCCCGCCCGGCCACAATTAGAAAACGATTTTTGGTCCCATTCTTTCTTATGCATTTAGCACGGCAACGACGATTTCTGATTGAAGCTAATCAGAAAAAGGGCCTTTTAGGGATCTATTTTTGGGACCAAACCTTTTATCCGAAACAGCCAAGGGAAAAATAATATTACATTGGAAACATACGGCTATCATAGGCAGCGTAACAGCGCTGCCCTAAGTAAAGAACGATGTTGGCACAATGTATTATTTACATTATTTGTTTCTTTAGACCAGGAGCACTTCGTATCGAAGGAGTTGTCGTAGAAAACTTCGAGATGGGTTCAATTTATAGGAAATTGAAGGACTTGTGCGCGCCGCACCATTTCCCCAAATACGTCCAATCAAAATTTTGCGATAGTCATTTTGTTCAACGTAGTTGCAAGATCTGAAAATTATGTCTTTGAGGAGGACACTCCCTCCAAAGCCCTATGGGCAAGGTTTGTAAAGTTATGCCCTAGGGTGCATTTTAAGGTTTTTTATAGAAAGCGTTGTCGTATTTTAAAAACTTAAAAAAGGGCTTCATTCGATCGGCAATTCAAAGGTCAAGGGCCCTTTTTTAATAGTCGAAAGTAATTGGAGGGCAACTGACGCCCCTCTGACGCCCACCATTTCTCCAAACACATCCAATCAATATTTGAGATAGCCATTTTGTTCAACGTACTTTGAAAGTTCTGAAATTAGGTGTCTTTGAGGATGAAAAACCCCTCACACCCCTCAGAGCAAAGGTTCTAAGTTATGCCCTGGGGGGGGCAAATAAGGTTTTATAGAAAGCGTTCGTCGTAGAAACTTTAAAAGGGGCTCATATCATTTGGAAATTGAAAGGGCTAGTGCCCTTTTTCATAGTAAAAGTGATTGGAGGCAACTAACCCCCCTCTCACGCCCACCATTTCGCCAAACACAGCCATAAAAATTTTTAGTTAGCATTCTTTTCAACGCAGTTTTGACAGTTCTAGAAAATTAGGTCTTTTGAGGATGACCACCCCCCCAAAAAAAAAAAAACCTCAGGATAAAGTGTTGTAATTTATACCCTGGGGCATATAAGGTTTTTATAGGAAGCATTATTATAAAAACTTCAAGGACTCAATTCGATTAGAAATTGAAAGGGCAACTAACCCCCCTCTCACGCCCACCATTTCCAAAAAACACCATCCAACCAAAAATTTTGAGATAGCCGTTTTATTCAACGTAGTTTAAAGTTCTGAAAAATAGGTTAGTTCTTTTTGGGATGGACAACCTCCAACAAACAACTCTCAGGGCATGGGCTGTAAGTTATGCCTGGGACCATCTATAAGGTTTTTATACGAAAGTGTTGTCGCAGAAACTTCAAAAAGGGCTCATTCGGGTTGGACATTGAAAGATTTAGTGAGTGGCCTTTTTAATAGTCGGAAGTGATTGGAGGGTAGCTAACCCCCCGCTCTGACACCCACCATTTCCACGAACACCATTCAATCAAAATTTTTTAGAAAGCCCGATTTTGTTCAACGTTAGTTGAAAGGTTCGGAAAAATAGGCCTTTGAGGATGACAAACCCACCACAGTCCCCTGGGAAAAGGTTGTAAGTTAGACCTGGGGGCCTATAAGGTTTTTTTTTTATAGAAAACGTCGTAGAAACTACAAACAGGGCCTCATTTAATTGGGAATTGAGAGGGCTAAGTACCCTATTAATAGTCAAAAGCGATCAGAGGGCGAATGCCCCCCCCACGCCCTATCATTTCCCAAACTATTCCGATCAACATTTTGATATAGCATTTGTTGAACGTTAGTTGAAGGGTCCAGAAATTTATGTTTTTGAGTATGACAACCAACCCCCCCCCCCCCCACAGCCCTCAGGGATAAAGGTGTGAAAGTTATGGCCTGGGGGCATATAATGTTTTTATAGAAAGCGTTATCGTAAAAACTTCAAAAAGGGCCCACTCAATTGGAAATTGAGAGGGCCAGTGCCCTTTTAATAGTCAAAAGTGATCGGAGGGAGAATACCCCCCCTCACGTTCACATCATTTCCCCAGACACTTTCCGATCACAATTGTGATATGGCCATTTTTTCAACGTAGTTATTTGAAAAATCTAGAAATTATGTCTTTGAGGATGACAGACCTACCCCAATAGCCCTCAGGATAAGGGTCAGAAGTTATGCCCTTGGGGCATATAAGGTTTTTATAGAAAGTTTTGTCGTAGAAGCTTCAAAAAGGTCTCATATGATTGGAAAATTGAGAGGACCTAGTGCATTTTTGATTAGTCAAAAGTGGTCAGAGGGCAAATGCCTCCCCACATCCATCTATTTCCCCAACACTTCCAATCAAAATTTTGGAGATAGCCATTTTGTTCAACGTATCAGAAAGGTATGGAAATCATATCTTTGAGGAGAGAAAATCCCCCCAGCCCTTCAGGGCAAGGGTTGTAAGTTATACACTGGGGGACAATATAAGGTTTCTTCATAGAAAGCGTGTTTCATAAACTTCGTCCAGGAGGCATTATTGGATGGTAATTAGACGCTCTAGTGCTCTTTTGTGAGAGTCAAAGTGATTGGAGCGGCAAGCTAAACCCACCCACCACACACACGATCGTAATTGTCCCTGAAATGCAATTCTAATACAAAGTTTTTTTTTCCGAGATAAGCTCATTTCTATTCCATAAATAGTCTAAATATATCCCCCCATATATACAAGGGCTGTTAGGGGTTGGAACAACAAAGATTTCAGTACTTTACTGGATAAAATTATTTTAAAATGTTTTCAATTTTATAAACTTTAAGAAATGAAAATTAATTCAGGATTTTAAGGGAATAACTATCAGCATATGTATATTAAACTGACAATGCACATCTTTTTCAAGTAAATTCATTTGAATTTTTTTTTTTTTGCAATAATAGTACAAAACTCATATTCTGGCTTTTAGAAAAGCATAGGGTTTTAGAACCCTACTAACTATTAAATTTTTTGCTTGTTTTGGAGTTTGACTCTGTTAGCTTATTTTAGTTTCTGGTTGTTTTGCGGTTTCCCGGTTATATATTGATACGATTTGTGGTAGTTGTATGCTTGGTTCATTTTTGTGTAATGGAGTTCTTACTTTTTTATTGAAAAAACTTAATTTCTTCCGTGGGAACAGTTTTTTTTCATAATTACCAACAGGCTTAAAAAAAAACCAGGATTGAGAACATGATTTCATCGAATTTACGTTCAGCTTGTTGTCTGCTAGCGACCACCCAAACGCGCAGTGGCGTAGTGGGCTAAAAATTTCTGTACCAGTAGGCATTCTGAATGTAATATTTTTATAGTCTACAAGGAGAAAAAATTTAATTGATTTTTTTTGTAAATCAGACTGGGCAGAGCTTCTCTGAGGGCATTAGGCTTATGCATTGATAGTGGTTCCTTCGTTGCATGAAGGTCGCACCAAAAAAAAAAACATATGACTATTCCCAAACACCGACGCCATGATTTTGCGCCCTGGGAGAGAGGATATTCGGCTTTCAATGTCTTCAGGGGAGTTATGGTGTTTCCATTCCATATTCGGTTTTGCCTCAATTTTGGGCATGATATACGAAAACCCATGTTTTTCGTATCCAGTTCAAACCGTTGCCACTCAGTGGCAACCTTTAAAAAGATGACGACGACGTAAAAAATCAACAAGTGAAACTATGGGTCGAAAAATGCAGAGTGGAGTTTTTCGAAATTTTAAGGAGTTTTTCGGAGTTTTTTTTATTTCTCTATAAAATGTACTTTTTCGAAATAAACTTTCGTTTTGTACTTATGTTTAAACGGACCTTAATTTAAAAACACGCCTCGTGTATAAGAAAATTTATAAGGTTGGAAACTGACACTAGCCTCGAGAAGAAGAATCAACGAAAAGAAGAAGAAGAAGAAGAACCAAGAACCACTTAGCATTTGGCGACTGATATCAAAGACTGCGGCATTCTTATCTTTTTTTCAAATAGGCCTACTTTTAAATGCCTTAGGAGCATAAATAAAGCTGAATTCTCATCTTCAGTAGGCCTATCACCTAATTTGACTAGCCAACTTGAACTGCATAAAACTTTTCTCAAGCAGGAAAACAAATATTGAAATTTTTGAAATCATTGAAACAAATAAAAAGAATATTTATCACTTGCAGAGAAATTTCAGCATAATTCTATTGCACTGTGCCCCACCAGTAATCATACCAAATATCGATTTTCCATTTACTTATACTTTTTTAAGGAAGTCCTAAAGACGCTTAGGCGACAGTACCCAGTAAAGGTGGCGCAAGCTAAAAAAATTTTTTACCCCCATCTTCCCAGTGTTGTATCTCTCAAAAAGTCATCTCTTATAGCACATAGCGTTATTATAATTATCTAATATTCCGGGATTTTTGTCAAGTAAAATTTTGGGATTTTTAAAGTTCTCAGTGATAGCCCTAGGGAATATGCACAACCGTGATTCGCCTTTGACGTGAAAATTAAATCTTTTTCGATCGCGTGAGCTAAACGAAATTGTAACTAAGCACTATCAAGTTCTTGTGATTATTGTGACAGATTTCATTGTGTTAAAATGAATTTCGAACTCTACTCTCCTTATTTACAAAAGAGAAATTAGACACCGAGAGAGTAAAACTGACATTATTTGCAACCCTCTTTTTTACAAATAAAAGTTTCTATGATTTACCAAAAAAAAAATCTTGGGTTTTGTTTGACAAGCTTTCAAACCATTTCGAAAGGGATGAATTAAATGATGTTTCCAGTTTTCCACCAGTGGCTTGACCAAGTTCTCTTGGATATAGTGCGCTGAAAATGGGTAAAAAATCTGGATAAATAGGAAAATTGAATTAAATGAGTAATACTCAAAACACAATAGCCTCTGAGAAGCCAGAGTAAGGATCGAGAATACTTTCTTAGCCTATTTCAATCGATGTAATCTGACGACTTGGTGGAAATAGAAAATTTCATAATTAAATATTAGGCCTATGAGGCCTAATTTAATATTGAGACCAATGGGGTCATGTACACCAAGCCGGATGGAGCCCTTTGCCCGACTTCTGCAATTTGGAACTCGAAAACAATGAATTAGAAACATCACCATGAAAAAAGTTTGATCCAACTGGACGTTAGGAAGATGTGCCAGGCCACTGGCGGATTTTCAGGGGGTAAGGGACCCCAAGGTGGCCCCTAGGCCCCCAAGATTTTTTTCTGGCGCTCCTCTCATCCTGTTATTTTTTTATTTTTCTAGAGTAAATAATTGCCAATTTGAATCAATCATTGGAACCTTTGTCACTTTACCCCCCCCCCTCAAGATTTTGTTCATTGGTGCCCCATGTCACATTGTGCTTCCCCCAATATTTTGCTCTAGATCTGACCCTGTGTCAGGCCCACGTACACCAAACTTTTTTTGGAGGTCGATAATAGTAAAAATTTGGGGAGGGCGGCCAATAATAAGAAAACAATTTACGGCGTACTTATTTATTATACCGATCCAAATCAAAGAAGTGAAGTTAAGCTTAATCATTAATTGAAATATACCAAAATATGATGAAATATAATACTTTAGTAAAAAAAATTATGCGAAACTACACAACAGATGAATTATGGAAAACTGGCACCGCCCAAAATGCCCCATTTCTATTAAACACTACTAACCAACACACTATGGATTGAATATTTAATTAAAAAATCTACATGAATAGTAGTTTATCCTCACTCAGGCTAAGCTGATGATTATCTCTAAGTACACACAGAGAAGAAACCGGTTCTGCAACGGATCAAGAACAAAGTGTGGTCGGTAATTAGGCCTATTATCTAATTACTAGAACAAAAAAAGTATCCAAAAATTCGAAAAAAAATATCGTATCCCAGGGGCCGGGGCTCCCAGCCCCCTATCCCTAGTAAGTCTCTCGGCTCTGCCTTTTATGAGACT
Organism: Artemia sinica; assembly: GCA_027921565.1. Taxonomy (NCBI): domain Eukaryota; kingdom Metazoa; phylum Arthropoda; class Branchiopoda; order Anostraca; family Artemiidae; genus Artemia; species Artemia sinica. Next base: position 23,262 of record JAPEVW010000899.1, read on the forward strand.
ATCTATGCCTGAATATTTAACGCCCCGAAAAGTTTGTTCAATCATCTGGTTCTGTCGAAAAAATTGAAAAAGTATGAAAAACCTATAAGAGCTTTAAAAACTCGCTATCTCCACTACAAAATAATAATCAAAACATCGTTAAAGACAATTGCCTACAAATGCCAAAATTGGTTCTTTTCAGCTTCACCCTCTTAAAAGAAACCAAAATTGTAAATAAGCCAAATTTGAATGAATGAAAGATTGATAAAAATGATAGCAGCATTGCAAATGTCATGCTAAATTAAAGACATTTCGAATTTGATAATAGGCTATAAAGCAATTGCCACATGGATAGAATAAAACTAAGATATAACTACATTGATTTTTATCGTTTTCGTGTATTTTGCGGATTTACGATTTGCCCCGCACTCATGGAAAATTAACAAATGGAGTTTTGCCTTTCTACCTTAACATGTTGTCACTGAGGATATATTTTTTCAATAGACAAGTCAGACCCAAACCCGCATAGGTGATGGAGGATCAAGGTTTCCGGAATTGTCTTAAAAATATACATAATCATCACTATTTTTTCGGCAGTGGGGGGGGGGAGTAGGTCTAAGGAGGATACATTTGGAATCCTTCCATAAGTAGTGAGTATAGTTGTAGCCAGGCGCCGTATCCATGAACTTTTTGCGGCACCCGAGAGGGGGGGGGGGGTACAAAGACTATTTTTTTCGGCGGGGAAGTTTTACAAAAAAAATTCAGAAAACTCACAAAAATTTGTTTTATATTCATTTTGTTACGGACTGATTTTGGCCTCGACAAACATGTCAGGTCTTTTTCCTCGTTTCAAACCCTCCAACCCCTCCCCCTGGATACGGCCTTGGGTTATAGCTCTTAATACAATTATTAAAAGGAATGAACAGTTGATAACAAGCATTGAATAAAAGCGGGCATATGCAACAAGAATTTATCTCGGCAGGGGACACTTTTGAAACGGAAGTAATAATAAGCAAAAGTATAGAGAAAAATACAAAAAACATAGAAAATCATAAAAAACATGAAGATAATCAAATGGGAGGGAGAAGCCTATTACTCCCCGACTTAGACTACTTGCCTGAAAAAGAAATAAAAAAGATAAAAAACTAACCTTTTCAAGTAAACATTAAAAAATCAAGAGAAATAGAAAACATTAACAAACTGTGTCTCTTCTGCTTTGACAGCTGTTCACTTTCGAAAGTTCTTTTTTCTGTTGAACTACTACTTACTCTGAAGCATTGTCTTATATATCTGCAAATTCACGGTAGAATGGCGAAAAAAATTTTATATGAAAAAAAGATGAAGTTCCAATGCGATGCCAGGACGTAACATGAGAAGAATGGGGGAGATTATCCCCCCCCTCTCCTAAGAAAAATATGGGCAACTTGGACCTAAAAATTTGTTTGGATAAATTTTGATACACCCCAAATATTATGAAATGCCCCGCAACCGCAGTATTACGATATAATTTTTTAGATATGAGGCCATAATTGTATACCTTAAATCAAAACGTCACTGACAAGCCAATGGAAACCCCACTCGGTTTTTAGAAATGTAGACCTATTGTATCATATATAGCCTATATATATTTTGTTTTTATATAAATAACTTAAAGGAAAAGTGGCTCCTTTTATGGCCTTTAGTCAGAACGTCATGCACCGTTCCATCCTTGATGTTCCTATTAAATAAAAAAAAAACAAGTTTTTTTAACCTGAAAGTAAGGAACGACGTTAAAACTTAAAACGAACAGAAATTATCCGTATATGAAAGGGGCCGCCTGTCCCCCTCCTCAACGCCTCGCTCTTTACGCTTAAAGTTTTTCATTTGTTTAAAAAAAATTAAAGTTGCCATGAGAAAAGTCAAACTTTAGCGTAAAGAGCGAGGAGCGTTGAGGAGGGGACAGCCCCCTTTCATATACGGAATAATTTCTGTTCGTTTTAAGTTTTAAACGTCGTTCCTTACTTTCAGTTAAAAAATTGTTTTTTTAATTTAATTTTTGAACGTTTTTGAATTAATGCAGGTTTTGATTTTGGCCCCCCTCATCGTACATGAATAATTAAAACAAAATTTGGATATTAATTTTACTTTATTTTGGTTAAATGGCAAATTGGTCTTTCTCGATACCTGTTTAATTTATTTACGAACGTTTTTATTAGTAATAAATATACGCACTAACTTACGAATTAACTTACATAACGAACTTACTTCTCTATCATATATTTTTAATACGTAGCTATAGAGGGTCCGCCCCCTCTAGTCAATACCTTGCTCATTTAAGCTAAAGTTTGGATTGTTCCAATTCTTTAAAAATGACCCCTTAATCACAAATGGGTCGTAATTAGAATCTAAATAGCTCTTATGAAAGTACTAAATAATCTTTGGATTAAAGAGCGAGGATATGACTAGGGCGCATGAACCAATCGTATACGTAATGTTTTTCTGTCGTTTTAAATTTTGATGTTGCTCCTTACTTTCAGTTGAAAAAACTTGTTTTTCTAAGTATACATAATTTCTGATCTTTTTTTAAATAATGCTGGGAAAATCCGGCGCCCCCTTCATAGCAATGTCCCTCCCCCATGAAAACATCCTTCATGGAAGATCTTCCGACATGAGTACCTCCGACCACTCCCCCCTCCCACTACTAGAAAAAATCTCCCCTGAAAAAACGTATGTATAAATTCCAATAACCAATACTATATGTTAACATTGGTTAAAGTTTTCATAACTTTTCAGCCCTTCCCCGTGGACTTCGGGGGAATAAAAGTCATACTAAAAGATATATTTTCATATTTTCGACCATGTTGAACAAAATGGCTATCTCAAAATTTTGATCGGGTGACTTTAGGGGAAAAAAAATGAGCGTGGGAGGGGGCCTAGTTCCCCTCCATTTTTTTGGTTACTTAAAAAAGGGCACTAAAACTTTTAATTTCCGTTCGAATGAGCCCTCCCACGATATTCTAGGCACCACTGGGTGAGATACGATCACCCCTGGGGAAAAAAAAACAACAACAAACACAAACAAATAAACACGCATCCGTGATCTTTCTTCTGGCAAAAAAAAATGCCAAAATTCCACCATTTTGTAGATAAGAGCTTGAAAATTCTGCGGTAGGGTTATCTGATACACTGAATATGATGCGTGTGATTTCATTCAATGTTTATAGCTTTTTTAGGGGGTCTTTGCCCCTTTTTTCGAAAATCAGCCAAATTTTCTCAGGGGCGCGTAAAACTTTTGATAGGTAGGATGAAAACTTGATGAAACTTACATGAAATCAGCCTTAAAATCTGATTCCTTTTGATGTATCTATTGGCTATCAAAATTCCAGTTTTCTACAGTTTCGGTTACCATTGAGCCGGGTCGCCCTCCTTACTTACAGTTCGTTACCACGAAGCCCTGGTTGACATGTGATGCAGAAAATACGGTTCTCATGGATAAACTGCTGCATGAAAGACGTTTACCCCATTATATAGCTTGTTCTTCAAACTTCAATCAGAAACATAGGCCTACTCATTGGTACCATGGTACTATTGACGCGATCAATTCAAGAAGAGATTTCAGGGTTGTTGCTTCATTTATGATTTTCTGCGATGATAGACATTAGGAAGTGACATAGATAAAGCCTTACAGGGGTATAAGAAGTAGAGGCCTTTAGACGGGAGCAGAGGAGGCCGGCACTTGCCTTGGGGTGCAGCGAAGATTTAGGGGAGCGAAATTTTCATAAGTAAAAATAATATAAACATTTTATTATCATTTCTCAATTTTGGAACTTTTAGTTTCATTAAATAAAGTAGAAGACGCCAGTACAGTTTAAGCAGTAAGCCTCATAAGCAAATTGAATTCATAATTTTCATTTTTCCCTATCTTTTCTCATATAAAGTATGAAAATAAAGATTTAAATGGATAAAAAATTCTGTTAATAAATGAAAATTTTGTTAAAAATTATGGCCTTGAAAAATTTTGGGAGACACAGGACACCGAAAATAAAGATTTTACCAATGTGAAAAAGCGAACAGACTCGCCACTAATCAGAGGAACGAGAGGGGCGGGCCATCTTAGGCCAAATATTTAAATTTGGTCAATGGTACAATCCTTCACGAACAATTCCCTTTTTCATGATACGAACCTTTTAAGAACGCGCCCGCAGCATCCGTCCATTAGTCAATAATTTACTATCTTGTTAAGTTTTTTTTTTACGCTTTGGGGTTTATTACAATCGTTATTTTCAAGTTGTACCAATATTTTCACAAAAAACACATCGAGACTTAACAAGGTCGTAATGTCTTAATTATCTGTTGCAAAAGGGAAACATAAACAAGGGCGAAATTAAGATGAATTAACCGGCCAAACTTAGATTGTAACTGCAAGCCTCTAAAACTAGGGACAGTTATGTGGACATAAAAGGACAGTAACTGGGGACAAAAAAAAAGCCAATTCGAGTGGCCAAACCAAATAATTTATTTGTCCGAGGTTTAGTCCCTTCTATAGTTACTGGAAATGACCTATTATTCTTTCATTAAACGTAATAAAAAATTAAATGGATTTTATTTTCCAATGAAAATGTACGTCGAAAAAGATTCTGAAAAACGGGTGAATTGATCAAACGGCAAAGCAATGTATATTTTTTCATCACAATACATTTTTCTTAAAAAATTCTTTGAAAAAAAAAAAAAAAACTTTTCAGAACCTTTCATTGTAAACCAAACTTTTTGTAACCAAAATCAATGAAAATACCAAAAAGAGGCCCTTTATACAAAAAACCATAATTTTTTTGTGATTTTCACTTATATATATGTTTTCTTATATGAGGATCACAATAACCCCCTCTATATAAGGACAAATTTTGACAAAGCGGGGCTATATTCGAATTAGTGGTCAAATAGAATAATTTATCTATCCAATGTTTGATGCAATTATAGTTTACCAGAATAATCTTTTTCTTTCATCTCTGTTCATTTAATTATAAAAATTCCAAAATAAAGCAACAAAATATAAACATGAGACATTAAAATAGCACGCCGTTAAACAAAATAATCATGTTTTGTTTTTTAACCTACTGTGCCTTTTTTCCCACAACGAGACGTGCCCACTGAAACGCAAGATGATTTCCTCTGGCTTGTCTCCGATGGGCAACCATAAGGGGGGAGGGGCGCCCGACACCCCCCCTGGGACTGCATGATGCTGCCTTATTTTTATTCTTTGATTTCTATTATATAGCATTAAAAGTGCCAATTAGACGAGGTTTGCCCCCCTGGAATTCAGCTCTATGGGCGCCCCCATGATTGTCTCTACAGGGGAATCAACACAGAAGCGACGAATTTTCAAAATATTTTTTTTTGAGATGATTTTATTTTCAAAATAAGATGTTGATTGGTAATTTGATAGTAAACTTTGTATTTGCGCAACGGATGATGAAAATTTCAAAAAAATTAACTTTTTACTTCGTGGCTAGCGCGTAATCTTTACTATGGACAAAACATAAAAACAAAATCGTTTGTATTAGAACAATACGTTACTTAAACATATTTCTGGGTTTACCTACTTCGCAAAACTCGGCGATAGGCCAAGTTTATGAGTAACGCGTGCTACGAGGAGGCGTAAGTACTGTGCGGGGCAAATCACCTATGCGTGGCGTCAAGGATGCCACATATGGCGAAATAAAGTAGTTCTCTGATATGCCATACCAGATGATAGAGTGAGTAGCACTCGCCAAAAAGATGTTTCTATTAAAAACTAATGTTTTATAAGTAAATTTTATGTCAGATTTTTCTCTCCTACTGGATAAAAATTTAATAAAAAATTATTGCTGATTTTTCTATCTACTACAAACTGCAATAAAATTAAAACAGAAACAGAGAAAAAATAAAACAGAGAAAATCTTCCCCCCTGAAGAAAAAAACCAAAATACGTTCTTTCCTTATACTTTGTTGTCAAATGCATTACGCTTTGGGACAATTATCATAAAAGATAATCCAAACCAGGTAAGGGGCTTACATAAACTTATCAAAAATTGATCTCTATCTATGTTCGGTTCGTCTAAAATCCAATTTAGCCCGCACTAAAATCCTAGATATAAATCGGTCATAAAATTTTATATCCTTGAAACCTGAATAGAAAAAAAAATCTATCCTGCGAATTAATTCATGAAAAGCTTTTTACCCAGCGTATTGAGCTTGTCTCCCTAGACATTTTTAGACTTCGACAGTTATGTCATTTAAGGAGGGCACAATGGGTCACGTACCAAGCATGGGAAAAACAGGTGCCCAAACTATTGGATCCTTGATCAGGCCTAAAATTTGCGAAGCATAGAACAAAATAAAACTTTTTTTTATTTAATAGTTCGAAAATTAGCAACTTTTATAGCTTGGGGTTTTCTTTTTTTTGGGGGAATTCAAACACTACAAAAATACTTATTCCCTCATGCACCTTCGCTTAGAAAAAGGGGGGGGGCCCCTTTAAACACCAGTTCACATTCTGGATATATAGGCCAAACCTGGTGAATGCTACGGCGCGTTATATCATTCCGGCGGGGGGCTAATATTAGATATGCGTGACAGCCTTGATGAGCCTGCAGCATTCATTTAAACGACAAATGACTAATTTGTCATTCGCAAAATTAAAACGTAACGCAGGTACAAAACCACTTAAACCTTTTGGAGGTAAAGGGGGGGGTGGGGGGGTGGGGGGGCGCCAGGGGTGGGTGGGGCTAAGGGGGGGTGTGGGGGGGGGTTTACAAGTGCCGGGGGGGGGGGGGGGGGGGGGGGGGGGGGTAGGTGCTTCACCTTATTTTTCATTTTCTATTTATCAAAGTGGGCACCAACCTGTTTCTTTTATTTATGCCATACCACAAGTACTATTCAGTTTCTTGTGAATTGGCTATATTTGATGTAACCTGCAATCTTTTTAGTACTAAATGGATTCTCTTTGTGGAATTGATATTGAACAAAACTCCATTCAAAGGCGACAAAAAAGAGAGGTTCAGAAATAATCTTTAACCCATCATTTCTCTGACATGATTTTTATTAAGGTAAACATCAAGTGAATGCATATAACGAAAAAAATACAGGTTAATGTCTAAATCGTTTTGGATTTAAAGTTTATAATTTAATTTTGAAACTAAATCAAGGACTATTTAAAATTTCAAAAAAAATTACTTTCAAACATTCTTCTTGAAATAAAATACCAACTGTTGGTTCTGTTTTAAATTAATTAAAAGTTTAACACAAAGAAAAGGTAAAGTGCCATTTAAAAAACTTCAGCTCAGCAGCATACAAATACCAGTAAAATTCAAAACTCCAAAACGACCAGAAATTACTATAAAGAATAAATGAAACCAAAAAAACAAACAGAAATTAAAATGAACACAATCATAGCAAAAACATACAACAAGTAATAATATAAATGAATAAATAGATACTCAAAAGCGAATATGCTTGGATTGAATATGAATATGAAGCTTAAAACGAAAAAAAAAAATATTTCCTATTGAAGTATAAATGATGAAACTTAAAACGAACAGAAATTAAATAAACAATCAATGTCGAAAAACATACAATAGATTATCTAATGTAAATTAATAAATAAATCTTAAAAAAACGAGTGAAACTTAAATTGGAATATGCAAATCAAGCTTGAAACGAACAAAAACCATCACCACGAAGAAGAATTTTGGCGACTATGACCTCCTTTCTCTCACTGTAAAAGTCTAAAAACTACTGCGTCATTGGCGCTTTGCTGAAAACCAATTTTATGACAAATATTTTCTTTTGTACTTAATATTGAAAATAAACAATTAAAAATTATAGTAACATTTTGAAAACTGATGAGCTTTCAGCAATTAATATCATTATACATCATAATATTCAGTTTAATTATTAGCCTCTTTTTAAAGTTGCCCTAAGACAATATAGTTTCCCTACAAACAAGTGTTTGGCATACTGCCTCCTTTTTCTAACTGCCTAAATAAAAACCAAAAGCCTACTGCCGATCATTGGCGCTTAACAGAAAATGGATTATAACCTACAAATATTTTCGTTTCTAGCTTCTTACAGTATTGAAAACTAAAAATACAATTACAGTGAAAATAAATTCTTGGGGGACTGATGAGATCTTTCAACAATTAATATCATTATACTTCAAATATTCAATTGATGTTGTTTATACTTTCAAGACTGCTCAAGACGCATATAGTTTTCAGCGTTGCTAAGTTGGTGCCAATGGGGCCATATATTGTTCGTATGAAAGGGATGCTCGTATATACTTCAGAGAGGGCTCATTTGAATGGATATTGAAAGTTCGAGACTCACTTTTTAATAGTCAAAAGAAGATCCGACGGCATCAAGCCCCCCCCCCCACGCCTTCTTTTTCAAAACCCAATCTGATAAAAAATTTTGAGATAGAAACAGTAGAGGTCTAAGTACCATTTTACGTGAAGCCGTATAGGAATTACCATGCATATTTGCGTGAAGCTATAGGAAAAACATTTCCAGAGCCATATACTTATGGATTTGCTTGCCTTATGTTCCTTGGTGTCTTTCCAGAGCATGCACCTATGAGATTTGGGAGGATTATGTTCCTTCCTATGCTATTCCTAAGGGCTTATGTTCCCTCCCATGTATTATTATAAGGGTTTTATAGTTCCCTCCTATGCTATTATAAGGGCTTATGTTTCCCTCCCCACGCTATAATAAGGGGCTTTATGTCCCTCCCCATGCTATTCTAAAGGTTATGTTCCTCATATGCTATATAAGGGCTTATGTTCCATTCCCATGCCCCTATTCTAAGGCGTTGTATGTTCCCTCCTATGCTATATAAGGGCTTATGTTCCCTCCCCATTGCTATTATAATAAGGTCTTTTATGTTCCCTCCCCCATGCTTATTTCTAAGGGTTATATGTTCCATCCTATGCTAATGTAAACAGGGCTTATTGTTCCCCTCCCCCATGCTATCTAAGGGTTTATGTTCCCTCCCTATGCTATTCTATAGGCACTATGTTCCTCTCCATTGTTATTATATGGGACCTCTACACGTGATTAAACCACGTTCATGAAACTACGTTCAAATTTGCTTATGTCCTGTTGGTACCATTTCAAAGCGAGCGGGGACTTCCACACCTGTTCCTAAAACACATTGCAAAAAAGATAGCAGTTTGAAAACGGGGATTCCCCACCACAAGTGTGTCTTCAACTCTAAGTTTTTCAACCAGAGTGTTTTTCGCAGCCAACATACGTTTTTTTAGGAGGCCAATCAGGAGGACATTAGAGGTTTTGCTCAATATACGATAAACTCGAGTGGTGATTGGTTAAAAAATAAAAGGACTGGAGTTTTTTATTCGTCCTTGAGAATTTTCTTATAAACTGTTCATACTTACGATTTAATTTCATTAAATATTTAACAATCATCATACCATTAGTAACATGAATAATTATTTTAACTCTTGAAACAATGAGATACTTCAATTTTCAAGGTTGAGTATAGTTTACTGGAATTTCTTAAATTTATTTCCAAATAAAAAATCATTTTACCAGTTAAATTCAAATGTCAGGGGCATAGCCCCCCCCCCCCTCCAACAATACCAAACCCTAAAAATATGATTGGAGGATAACTCGCTAGGAAAACACACAAAGTACGCTTTTTTTTCTATGTATGTAAACAAAAAAAACCATTTCCCCCACTGCTAGGTTTACGAGCATAATTCATTCGTTTGAGTTATTTCGTTCAAAAATGTCCCTGTTCCCAAATGTATCAAAAATCTTTTTTCAGGTCCTAAAACCCCACAGGGTGTGTTATAATTACAGAGAGTCCCCTTTTGAAGCCAGAGTTCAAAGGTGCTTATCTGGGTTATGAAAACAACAAAAAGGTTGATGATTAAGGACCAGGGTTTGTGTAAATTCTTCGCTAGAGAAGAACACTTAGTAATTATATATAAAACCACAATCGTCAGTATTCAAAATATTAGTCTTGGGAGAAATTTTCAGTTTTGTAATTAATTTGGGAAATTGTAGCTCACATTAAACAAACTTAGTCGTGGTTAGTTGAAAGTATTGCATAAATATCTAATTTTATAGTCTCAATGGCAGGGCTACTACAGGAACAATGAGCATTTTTTTTTTTGTGCTTTCGCAAGAAAAATAAGCTACGCGTTTTAACGAAACCTAGTTGTACTTAGTTGAAAAGTGTGCTTAAATATCTTCATTTTTTTCTCTGTAAAAAGGGAAAATCGTTTTTCCATGCTAAAGTTTTCTTTCTTTTTTAAGAGGAGATGGTCATACAATTACTCCCCCACCCCCCACACGGAAAGGAGTAGGAGCTAGGGACCGGCAATTACTCCAAAATGCAACAAGTGGAGATAGTAGCCCATTTGGGGGCACACCAAATCCATTCCAGACCGGTGCTGCACTGCCCAAGACCAACCAGGGACAACCCATATGCAGCAGGGTTAAAAGGCTGAAAAAGGAGAGGTGGATGATAGTAACAACGTTTACTGCTCGCAACAAGATTGTGAAGTACCCCTATCAAAACATTACCGGGCCATTCACGACCAATACAAAGGTGCGGAATGATGTGGCACCTAAAAGGTCTCAAAATGTAAGGTGTGCAAAAAATCTATATGTGAGTTTTCAAAAATATTTTCTCGCTAATGAGTCTTTTCCCAAGTCAATTTGAAGGATTGGAATTTGCTACCGCTTTTATTCCTATTAGTCAAAACGGTTGCGATGTGTGTCGTGTGTGTGTGTGTGTGTGTGTGTGTGTGTGTGTGTGTTGGTGAGTGTGTGTGTGTAGTGTTGTGTGTGTGTGTGTGTTTGTGTGTGTGTGTGTGCCTGTGTGTGCGTGTGCGGTGTGTCGTGACGTGTGCGCGCCATACTTGTGTGTGTGTGAGTGTGTGTGAACCGTGCTACTGTGTGTGTGGTGTGTGTGGTGTGTGTGTGAGAGCTGTGCTATGTGTGCATTATTTTTCTGTCTGGCTGATAATCATTGAGATTAGTATAATGAATATTGCAAATTCAAAAAAAAAACATAATGATTTTTCACTATTTAGTTTATGTATTGTGTGTGTGTGAGAGGTGCATGCGATGGTTATTTTTCTGCCTACTGATAATTCCTTGAGATAGTATAATGAATACTTTGCAAATTCAAGAAACAAACGTAATGATTTTCACTATTTTGTTTTGTGTGTTGTGTGTGTGTTGTGAGGCGGGCATGCGCTGCTCTTATTTTTTCTTTCTACTTCGATAATTCAATTGAGACAGTATAATGAAAATTGACAAAATTCAATACAAACGTAATGATTTTCACTATTTGTTGTGTGTTTGTGTGTTGTTAAGGGTTTGGGGGGGGGGCAAAACAAGGGGCGCGCTTGGCTTTTTATTTTTTTTTCTGTCTACTCGATAATTCATTGACGATAGTATAATGAATATTGCAAATTCAATAATTAACGTAATGATTTTCACTATTTTTGTTGTGTTGTGTGTGTTAGGTGTGTGTGTTAAAGGAGATGCATTGCGCTAGGCTTATTTTTCTGGTCTACATTGATAATTCCATTGAGATTAGATAATGAATATAACAAAATTCAATAAAGAAACGAAAATGATTTTCACTATTTGTTGATGCTCGTGTTTGTGTGTGTGTGTACGTGAGCGGTGCATTGCGATGCTTATTTTTCTGTCTACTGGATAATTCCTTGAGTATAGTATAGATGAATATTGCAAATTCAGCAACAACGTAATGATTTTCACTATTTTGTTCGTGTGGTTGTGTGTGTATGTATTTGTGTAAACGGTGTGCATGCGCTGCTTATGTAATTTCTGTTCGTTTTGTTTCATTTATACTTCAATTAAGGAACAATTTTTGTTTTTATTCGTTTTAAGCTTGATTTTAATATTCAAAGTAGGAAAAAAAAATAGTGTGCTATAATTACGATAAAACTTTTCCTCAAAGAAAAAAAAAATTGTTTGATAAATCCAACTAAGAAAAAAATAGGTGTGCTATAATTTATGATGAAAACTCTTCCTAAAAAAAACATTGTTTGATACATCCAAAACTAAGAAAAAAAATAGTGTGCTATAATTGTGATAAAAACTTGTCAAAAGAAAAAAAAATCTAATCCATTCAATCTTTCTAGATTCAGGGGGAAGCTACGAAAAACAAACTGCCTTCCTATGCCGGGACTTCAAAGTATCATCGGGGTAATTGTCCCCTCTCGCCGGAAGAGGTTAGTGAAGGTACGTCATTTAGTATCCTTGGATTTCAATTCTACACTGAAGAAAAAATGGGACAGGCCTTATTCAAAATTGTTGGAACCTAATGTTCAGGGGACGCAAATTGTTGGACCTAATGTTCACGGGGTACATTTTTGACGATGAGATTTCATAATTTAGTAAAATTGAATCCTGTGCAAATAGGTGCAGGCAGGAATGAAAATAGTGTCCACGTTCCCCGGAATACGTGAAATTTTATTTGTTAGGAGGTTGCTCTAGGTCACTACCAAAACACCTAGGGTAGACTTAATCCTCACGAGGAAAACGTGGTTGAGGGGGTAATTTTAAACGGGACCCTGTAAATGTTCTTCATACCTACATCGGACCCGAATTCGAGCACTGATTGAGATCCAGATTCAGAAATGGGGGGGTCAGGGGGGATAAAAGCATTCGGTAAATCAAAAAGTTTATTTACAAAAAGGGGCATTCTGCGGGAACATTTTTTTATTTCATTTTTCAACTGGCAACCAAACTTTTTACCCTGGTCTAAAGGGAATTTGGGGTATTTTCAACTGGGTTAATAAAAAATAAATATCGTCTTTGGACCCGTTTAACGAGAGGGGAAAGCGGGTCCACAATTTTATACATGAAACACAAGTATCTGGATCCAAGTAGATTTAAAAAAAACTTTATTTTAAGGGGGGCGGGGAGTAGTCGACTGAATAAAAATGCCACCCCGATTTGTCGGCTACAAGAGGGGTTCAGGGTTCAATTGAAAAGGGATGCAATGTTTTTAAATATGCATTTTTTAGCAGCAGCCCATAAAACACTGAATTATAAGTTAAAATGAAAAATCTCGACCAGGACTTGCGCGTTAAAACGGTGGTGAAAATTCCCTAAAAAGTAAATTTTGACTGTTTAG
>JAPEVW010000901.1:0-10000 GCA_027921565.1 Artemia sinica
CTGGAGCACTTTTAAATTTTTTTTTCAGGGAAACAATTTATATTTGTCAATTAGCTTTTTGTGGAACAAGCCATTTTCTCATCAAGATTTTTTTTAAACTATAAACTATCGGACCAATCTTCAGTATTCAGCCACATACCAAAAGAAAGAAGACCAGAATTTTGAAGAGGTGCGATAACTGCCATAAGTTATTGAGAAAGAATGCTTAAAATTTGAGGAGGGGATAAAAGAATCGAAAGATGATAACTCCCACCTAATGGAGGCAAAGCTGAGGGAGGGTTGTAAAAATTATACATATTAGTTTAAAATAACATCAAGAGAGGTATTTCCCCGAGTCGTTGGTATTTTAACAATTTGCTTAACTTTAAGTGAGGAGCAAAAAGAATCCATTTTAAGGTCATTTGCATGCACCAACTAAAAATAGACCAGCATTGGGGTAGTTAGAAATAACAAAATCAGCACTTGTCTGCAATTGCTGGAATGAATTTACGTTTTGACTCGATATTTTGATTTGGGGAGTAATAGAAAACAGCTATTGCAATAATATTAAATGGACGAGGAAGAACTTTTGGTCTAATACTTAGCCAGAGGATTTCATCATACTCGGATAAACTAGGGACTCGAATAACCTTTGGGTAAAGGTTACTCTTAGTAAAGATAAAACACCCGCCACCTTTTTTTCCAAGTGGGTGGTCTAAAGGACGGAGTTTAATAAACTCCGTATAATTTGTCAGGCGCAGAGACCCTGGGTCATGGGACTGTACTTCCGTAATAGCTATAATATCGATTAGATTTGATTCTGAAAGCTACCTCGAGTTCGGTAAGCTTTTCAAAATTAAGACTTTCAGCATTAGTAACTAAAAGTTTAGGAAAAACAAACCGATTGGGGAATCTCGACAGGGATACTTGGTGTGTTTGAGAATTTCCTGGGTGGGGTTTCAATTTAATATTATGATGCTGCGGAGAAGTAGGGTAAGAGAAGGATTTACCTTGGGGATTTGGAGGTGGAAGGAAGGGCGAGGATACAGACGAAGCATGATGAGGAAGGTGCGACTTGTTTTCAGTTGTCGGGAAGTGCGAACAATTAGGATTTAATACAAGACAATTATTAAATGCAAAAGGTCTCAGACCTGAGTCACACTGGTAGGGTGGCACGCGGGGGTAAAACGAATGGGTCGGAGGCGGGATTTCATGGATATAGGGTAAGAGTAGTTGAATCGGGAGGATTTTTGTAAGGGAGGAAAGGGGGAGATGGGAAGGTAAGAAGGTGCTGGGAAATGGAAGTGGGGTGGGAACTTTCTGGGAGGAGGGAGATTGGATTTGCTTCGGCAAATGACGGATCGAGGCCAGAACCAGTTCAACAGCATCTTGGGCACATGGAGTCGGGTAGGGTATGCAAGGGGGCTTGTGACTGGGAGGTATATGAGTAAGAGGGGATTGTGGGAGGGTTCTGGTGCAGTAACGTCTGTGATGATGATTTGACTGGTCGTGAGTAAAATTTCGGGTTGGAGGGGCGTTTCGGGTAGAGGATGCCTGGCGCATGTTGCTTTGTAAGGATAGGGAGGTATGTAATGAGGGGTATGAATGAGGGAGGAATGGGGTCCGTAGTGCTGCCTAAAAAAAGGGGCTTTCCAGTGTTGAATCCTTGACTGGTAACAGCTGGGACTGCCCAAGTTTGTGCACTTGTTTTTTGTTTGCAGCTCGATTTATTTCGTAAAAAGGAGGGGGGACATAAATATGCAGGCTATCACACCCAAACAACACCCACTTGATGCTAACTTACATAAAGGAACGTGGTTCAAAATTACACTTTGTTTTAGTACACTTGCCAGTGAGGTAAAAACGACATAAGTGCAATAACGAGCACTTCTTTTGGTCGCACTTGTTATATAAAAATCGAGAACAAACTCTTGGACTAGCTTCATTTTGTTTTTTGAAGTTACGGGTAATAGATCCATGATTATAGGGCACTTTGGACCTAATTTACAAGTTCCTTGCTTAAAAAACTTGCAATTTTTTATAGCACTATTATCAGGAATACTTTTTTCCTGCAGCTTGCTTGGAGCACGATCATGTCCAAATGACATTTATCACCTAATTTGCAAATACCTGCCAAAATTATATTAGCACATTTGCGATTATTTGCAGAGAAGTCCTTATTATTAGTCAGAATCACTTCAGTACTTTCAAAACAAATTCGGGCATCTCTGATTGAGTTCTCAAGGTCAGGATTATAATTAGGTTGAATAGAGGTGATATTTGGGGTCAGGTACAGTTTCTGAACTTGGGTTTATATCACTCGTAGTGGCTAAAGTTGATGAACTTAATCCTCTGCTTCCTTCATTAATATTCGTTGAGCTTGGGGACAATGCACTGTTTTGATGATGAGAATCTAAGGTGTTATTTACCTCGTTTGTGATGGAATAATTTGTAAGTGGACTGCTTGAATCATTTTCATAAATTGACAATAAATCTCTAGTTAGCATTAACACTTCCGTTCGCTTTTCTTTTAAAATCAAAATTTTTGTAAAATCTGCTTGTTATGAGGGGGATGTCGTGACGCTGTCCGTATGAACATATTTATCCATGCTGCATTCAGTGGTTTTGGCATGATACATGCATTGGGCCTTCGGGAAAGACTTCAAGAACTTGGCACTGGGGTGGGGCAAGGATAATTGTAGGACCAACTGAACTAGCATCCTGGGGCTTGTTTTATTTTTCTGTTGAAACAGAAAGCTGGCTGTGTGGAGGGTCATGATAAGGAGTAGGACTGCTTAGGTCACTTAGGATGCTAAGAATTCTTTTTCTTTCAACTGGGGTACGACGCGTTCGGGAAGCCAGAACTGGGTACAGAAAGACCCGGAGAAGAAGTAAGGTTTACCTTGGATTTAGTGGAGCAGTCAAGGCACATCCAGGAGTTACTCCAATTAGTAATGTCTATCCTGGCACACTATTCGGTCCCTGCGTGGAACCAAGAGTCACAATTGGCACATTTGATTGAGTTAGAAGTAACCCGTAGTGTGTCATTCTGGACAGTATTGTTTTTTGTTTTTGCCATTGGACAAAGGTCTCATTCACTGTAGCATTTGAACTTAGAGAGGTGTTGACACGTTGAACTCTGACAAAGAACTGAAGACAAAGACGATAAGCACACAGAGTACAGCGAGAGAGAGAGAGAGAGAGAACAGACAGACAGACGCACAGAGGTTTTGTAGATAACACAGGCACAGAGAGCGAGAGGGCGAGAGAGAAGAGAAAGAGAGAGAAGACAGACGACAAACCAGGGCGATCAGGGACACACAGACACAAAGACAGAGAAGAGAATATAAACCAAATACAAACACAGCAAAGTCAGGTACACATAGACCACGCAGACGTTTAGGACACAGACGAGAACGAGAGAGAGAGAGAGGAGGGGATAAGAGATGGCAAAAACATATACAAACACTGGAGTCAGACACACAAAGACAGACACACGAGACGGGGCAAATAGAAGCGCAGGACCACCACAGGGCCTGGTGAGAGAGAGATAGACAAACAATACATATACACACAGAGTCGGGCACCACAAACACAAAAGACAGAAAGAGAGGCAGACAAATCCGACGCTCAGACAAACAAGGCAGCAGGAGCAGAGAGAGAGAGAGACGAGATGAGAGAGAGAGGAGAGATCGAGCGTGAGAGAGAGAGAGAGAGGGAGAGAGAGAGAGAAAGGCGACCCCAAAACACAATATAAACACACAAAGGACAGGACACAGAAACAGGCAAACAGACGCTCGGACCACACGAGACACGGTGAGAAAGGAAAGAGAGAGACGATGCGAAAGAGAGAGAGAAGAGAGAGAGGAGGGAAAGACAGAGGATACACATACACACAGTCCACACACAAACATAGCGACAACAGAAGACCAGACGTTTCAGACAACACAGACTACGAGAGCAGAGAGAGAAAAACAAATTCAGAGATGATGAGAAAACAAAACACGAAAACGAAACACACAAGAATCAACACACCACAAAGGCAAAGTCAAGTCTCCACCCAAAGGTAAAGGTGATAGAGAGAGAAAACACACACAAAAAACACACAGAGTCAGGCACACCAAATGACAGGACACGAGACCGTTAAGGAGACCCTTCAAATACACAGCAGCAAGGCAGTGAGAGAGAGACAAAAAAAACCAAAAACAACCAGCATTCGGAATCGGACATCAACAAGGACGGCTCAGAAACACAGGCACAGGAGTATGTAGACAAAACATATACAAACTACACAGAAATTCAGACATCTAAACACACGAACGACAGACAAATGATACGCTTAGACAGACAGACACAGAGTTAGAGCAAAACACGTTACAAAAACACACAGAGGTCAGGCGACAAAACAAAACACAGCGGCAGGCAAACAGACGCTCAAACACACGGGGCACAGGTTGGAAAGAGAGACAAAAAAACACATACAAATGCACACATTCAGAACACATAGCCACACAAGACGACAACGAGACAGACAACAGCACGCTCAGGACCGACTGACACATAGAGATAGTGACAAAAACACATAACAAACACACAGAGTCGGGACCACCACAGGACACAGAGGACAGGGCAAAGTGAGAACATTCAACACACACACAATCACTGGTGAAATGGGAGCGGAACAAACAAACACACGCAAACACACAGCTTCGGAACCCAAAAACACACACATACAGACCGAAAAAATTCCAGAGGACAGACAAACCAGGACGCTCAGACACAGGGAGGTAGACAGAACATATACAAATACCAGAGTCATACAAACATATACCAAACAGAGTCGGGCACACAAACACAAAAAGACAGAAAGAGAGGCAGACAAAACAGATACGCTCAGACACACAAGCACAGAGAGAGACACAGAGACAAAAGTACATACAAACACTCAATAGACAGACACCAGAGACTGGCATAACAGACGCTCAGACACACAGAAACGGTAAGAGAGAGAGAGAGAAGACGGAGAGGAGAGTCGAGGAGAGAGAGAGAGAGAGAGAGAGAGAGAGAGAGAGAGATGAGAGAGAGAGCGAGGAAGAGAGAGAGAGAGACGAGAGATGATGAGAGAAAGAGAGAGACAGAAGAAAGAGAAGAGAGAGAGGAGAGAGAGATGAGAGGAGAGAAGCGAGAGATGAGAGGAGGAGAGAGAGAGAGAGAGGAGAGGGAGAGACGAGAGGAGAGAGATGAGAGAGGAGAGAGAGAGGAGAGAGAAGAGAGAGAAAGAGAGAGAGAGAGAGAGAGAGAGAGAGAGCGAGAAATGAGGCACGATGAGAGCAGAGAAAGAGAGAGAGGAGAGAAACAAACAACACAGTCAGGACATAAAAGCACAAAGCCAGACAAGGAGACAGACCAAACAGACGGTCATACGAACAGGCACAGAGAGACGAATGATTGCAGAGGAGAAGAGAAGGGAGGGAGACAAAACACATACAACACAGACAGAGGTCAAAACCCAAAAACACGCAAAAAACAGCCACAAAGAGCACACAAAGAAAGACACAAGAGCAGACAAACAGACGCTCAGGCGAGACACACAGACACAGAGAGGAGACAGAGTGTACCAAAAACCACATACAAACACTCGAGATCGGGACATACGAACCAGCGCAAAAAGACCCAGACGTGCGAAACAGACGGCAGAACGACACATCCCTCTAGACACGGTTGAGTGGAGAGAAAAAAACACTACACAGACCTCAGATTACACAAAGACAGACACAGGAGACAGACAGAGAGAGACGCTTCAGAGAACACCCACGACATAGATTTAGACAAAACCTAAACACCCGCCCACAGAGTCAGAAGACACTTAAAACACACAAAGACAGACACAGACACAGGCAAAAAGACGCTCAGACACACAGGCATGGTGAGAGAGAGACAAAAACAAACATACAGAGCTGGACACACAAATTTACAAAGAAAGACACAGAGACAGACAAACGAACGTTCAGACACACAGGCACAGAGAGATAGAGAGAGTGACAAAAACGCATACGAACACACAGAGTCCGCCACAGAGAAAGTCAACCAGATGCCTCAGACACACGGGCACGGTGAGGGGGACAAAAAATAACACAAACACACACGATTAAGACGGACAAACACACAAAGCCAGACACAGAGACACGCACGCACAAAGATAGACACAGAAACAGACAAATAGACGATCAGACACATAGACACAGAGAGAGAAAAAGAAACACAAACACACAGAATCAGACACCCAAATACACAAGGAAAGACACAGACCCAGGCAAACAGACGCTCAGACACACAGACACAGAGAGATAGACAAAATATATATAAATACACAGAGTTCACACGCATAACACACAAAAACAGACACACAGACGGGAAAACAGACGCTCAGACACGCAGGCATGGTGAAAGAGATACACAAGCATACACAAACACAAAAGGTCGGACAAACAAACTCACAAAGAATGACACAAAGACAGTCAAACAGACATACAAACACACAGAGTCAGAGACACAAAGACAGACACAGAGACATGCAAAAAGCCGCACACACATGCGCGATGAGAGAGAGACAAAAAACACACACAAACACACAGGGTCAAACATACAAACACAAGCACAAATACAAGCATCGAGAAAGAAAAAAATCAGACACAGAGGCAAAAAGAAAGAGAGAAGCAGAAACACACACAAAGACACAGAGTCAGACACACAAACACACACAACACAGACAAAGAGACAGCCAAACAGACACTCAGAGACAGAGAGAGAGAGGAGCGAGAGAGAGAGAGAGAGACGAGAGAGAGAGAGAGGAGAGAGAGAGAGAGAGAGAGAGAGAGAGAGAGGAGAGAGAGAGAGAGAGAGAGAGAGAGAGAGAGAGAGAGAGGAGAGAGAGAGAGACAAAAACCCATACAAACACACAGAGTTGGACAAACAAGCACACAAATACAGACACATAGACGGGGTAAAACAGACGCTCAGACACACAGACATGGTGAGATATACAAAATACATATACAGCATATACGGTATAATACAGCAGTGGCAGGCTCAGAAGGAGGCTTCGGGATCTCTAAGTCTGTATAGTAAGGTGAAGGACACGTGGGGGGGAGTTTATTTTAAGTTGGGGTACAAAGAGTAAGAAATAAAATGGATTTAGAACTTAAGGTGAGGGTCGATTGATACTAAGAAAAGAGAGGAAATTTAGGGGTTATAGTGTTAACCCAGTCCCTCGTCCGATGAGTGGGGAAGATGATGAGGATATTTTCATTTTTTGGGGCATTGTAAGGAACTGGTGGATCCGAGAATGAGTGTTTTTGTTTGTGTTGACATATAGAAGGTGGGTGGAAGGTACTGCAGGATCACGAGTTAAAAATGACATTAAGGAATCTGGCTAAGTATGTTGAAGAAGGGCTGATACTTCGTGAAAGATTTATCTCTTTATAAATAATTTCGTGAACATTCATATATAAGTACATTTTTTCTTTTCAATTTATTTATGTTTTTCTTGTTGGTTTTGTTGTGTTTATGTTCTGCTTTTTTTTCCTATGGCCCGACGGCTTTTTTTGGAAATACATACATACATACATAAAAACACACAGAGTCAAACACAAAATATGACATTATTTTGATATGACATTAGTTTAGCTACTTTAATATTTTTTTTTAGTGTTTAACTAAAATGACATTAAGGAATCTGGCTAAGTATGTTGAAGAAGGGCTGATACTTCGTGAAAGATTTATCTCTTTATAAATAATTTCGTGAACATTCACATATAAGTACATTTTTTCTTTTCAATTTATTTATGTTTTTCTTGTTGGTTTTGTTGTGTTTATGTTCTGCTTTTTTTTCCTATGGCCCGACGGCTTTTTTTGGAAATACATACATACATACATAAAAACACACAGAGTCAAACACAAAATATGACATTATTTTGATATGACATTATTTTAGCTACTTTAATATTTTTTTTTAGTGTTTAATTTCTATTTGTCTGTATTTTGTCTGTCTATATTTCTTAATGTGTTGGTGTCTCTGATCCTAATTTCATTGAAGTGCTTGTGATGGTTGTTGTTTTCTTCACTTTTTTTGTATGACCCAAACTTATATTCGGCGGTTCATCGCTTGTGAAATGTTTTAAGAATAAAGCCTTATTCTATATCAAACAGTTCGTGGTAACGAACTGTAAGTAAGGAGCGACCCGGCTCAATGGTAACCGAAACTCTAAAAAACGGGATTTTGATACCAATAGATACATCAAAAGAATCAGATTTTAATTCTGATTTCAAATATATAAGTTTCACAAGTTTAATCTTACCTATCAAAAGTTACACGCCTGAGAAAATTTGGCTGATTTTCGAAAAAAAGGGGGAAAGACCCCCTAAAAGTTATAGAACCTTAATGAAAATCACACCATCATATTCAGCGTATCAGAGAACCCTACTGTAGAGGTTTCAAGCTCCTATCTACAAAAAATGTGGAAAGATCACGGATGCGTGTTTATTTTTTTTTTTTTTTTTTTCCCAGGGGTGATCGTATCGACCCAGTGGTCCTAGAATATCGTGGGAGGGCTCATTGGAACGGAAATTAAAAGTTCTAGTGCCCTTTTTAAGTGACCAAAAAAATGGAGGGCAACTAGGCCCCCTCCCACGCTCATTTTTTTCCCAAAGTCATCTGATCAAAATTTTGAGATCGCCATTTTGTTCAGCATGGTCGAAATATTATAACTATGTCTTTTAGAATGACTTAATCCCTCGAAGCCCCCAGGAGGAGGGCTGAAAGGTTGAAATATAGTATTGGTTATTGGGACCAGGCTCAATGGTAACCGAAACTCTAGAGAAAACGGTATTTTGATACAAATAGATACATCAAAAGAATCATATTTTAATGCTGATTTCAAATATATAAGTTTCATCAAGTTAATCCTACCCATCAAAAGTTACGCGCCTGAGAAAAATTTGACTGATTTTCGAAAAAAAGGGGGAAAGACCCCCTAAAATTTATATAACCTGAATGAAAATCACACCATCATATTCCGCGTATCAGAGAACCCTACTGTAGAGGTTTCAAGCTCCTATCTATACAAATGTGGAATTTTGCATTTTTTGCCAGACGAAAGATCACGGGTGCGTGTTTATTTTTTTTTCCCAGGGGTGATCGTATTGACCCAGTGGTCCTAGAATATCGTGGGAGGGCTCACTGGGGATGGAAATTAAAAGTTCTAGTGCCCTTTTTAAGTGACCAAAAAAAATGGAGGGCAACTATGCCCCTCCCACGCTCATTGTTTTCCCAAAGTCACCTGATCAAAATTTTGAGATAGCCATTTATTCAGCATGTGTCAAAAATATTATAAGTATGTCTTTTAGGATGACTTAATCCCCCGAAGTTCCCGGGAGGAGGGCTGAAAGTTATGAACTTTACCCAATGTTAACATATAGTACTGGTTATTGGGAAGTATACAGTACAGACGTTTTCAGGGGAGATTTTTCCTGGTAGTGGGTGGGTGTGGGGGGGGGGGGGGGTCGAGATGAGGGGACGTAGCAGGGGGGGGCCTCCGCGGCCCCGGCCCCCCCTCCCCCCCCCCCCCCCGAAATCTGACGATTTTTTTTCATTTTCCCATAATTTTCTGATTTTTCTCACAGAATAATGGGTTT
Source organism: Artemia sinica (assembly GCA_027921565.1). Lineage (NCBI taxonomy): Eukaryota > Metazoa > Arthropoda > Branchiopoda > Anostraca > Artemiidae > Artemia > Artemia sinica. The sequence goes on from JAPEVW010000901.1 coordinate 9,673, forward strand.
GAAGGATTTGCCCCCCCTGAAACAAATTGGCCCCCCCCGAAACAAATTCCTGCGTACGTGCCTGGGGTCGGGGATTATGCAGGAGGATCTTTCCATGAAGGAAGTTTTCATGGGGGAAGGGACATTGCTATGAAGGGGACGCCGGACATCCCATCATTATTTAAAAAAAGATCAGAAATTAAATATAAAAAAACAAGTTTTTCAACAGCAACAGCAGCAACATCAAAACTTTAAACGAACAGAAAATATTACATATATGATTGGGTTCACCCCCTAGTCAATACCTCACTCATTAAGCCAGAGATTTTTTAGTACTTTCATAAGAGCT
>JAPEVW010000901.1:15000-36000 GCA_027921565.1 Artemia sinica
AGACGCTCAGACACACAGACACGGTGAGAGAGAGAGAGAGAAAGAGAAAGAGAGAGACCTAGAGAGAGAGAGAGAGATAAAGAGAGAGAGAGAGAGAGAGAAAGAGAGATAGAGAGAGAGACAGAGCGACACAAACACACAGTCAGACACACAAATCAGACAATACAAAGTCAGACAATACAAAGACAGACAAAGAGACAGAAGACAATACAAAGACAGACAAAGAGACAGACAAACAGATGTTCAGACAAAGAGAGAGAGAGAGAGAGAGAGAGAGAGAGAAACAAATACGAATACAAACATACAGAGTCAAACACACACAAAGGCAGAGTCAGACACACACAAATGCAAGGTGATAAAGAGAGAAAAATACAAACAAACACACAGATTCCGACACAAAACCACACATAGACAGACACAGAGAATGACAAACAGACGGTCAGACTGACAGACACAGAAAGATAGACAAAACACACAAACACACACAGAGTCAGACACACAAAGACAGGCACATAGACAGTTAAGCAGACACTCAAATTCACAAGCACGATGAGAGAGAGACAAAAAAATGTACAAACGCACAGATTCGGACACCCGAAACTGACAAAGAAAGACACAGACACCGACAAATACGCGGTGAGACACACAGACACAGAGAGCTTGACAAATCATACACACAAAGAGCTAGACACAGAGTCAGACGCATAAACAAAAAAAGACAGACAAAGAGACGGAAAAACAGACGCTCAGACACACAGGCATGGTGAGAAAGAGACAAAAACAAACACAAACACACAAAATTGGACAAATAAACACGCAAAGAATGACAAAGAGACAGGCAAAAAGACGCTCAGACACACAGGCATAGAGATCTAGACACAATATATACAAACACACACAGGCAGACACATAGACACACAAAGACAGACGCAGAGACGGGAAAACAAACGCGCACTCAGACATTCAGACACAGAGAGGTAGACAAAACATGTACAAACACACAGAGCCAGACACATAAACACACAGAGACAGACAAGAAGACGGACAGACAGACACAGAGTTAGACAAAACACGTACAAAGACACAGAGTCAGGCACAAAAAACAGACGAGAAAACAGACGCTCAGACACACAGGCACAGAGAGATGGAGAGACAAAAACTCTCTCTCTCACCGAGGGAGAGAGAGACGGAGAGGGAGAGGGGGAGAGAGAGAGAGAGAAAAACAAAAGAGAGAGAGAGAGAGAGAGAGAGGAGAGAGAGAGAGAGAGAGAGAGAGAGAGAGACGGGCAAACAATGTTCAAACATACATGCACAGTGAGGGAGAGAAAAAAATACACATAGACGCACATACACACAGGCATAGAAAGAGAGAGAGAGAGAGACAGAGGGAGAGAAAGAGGGGGGAGAGAGAGAGAAAAAAACATATGTAAACACACTGAGTCAGACCCAAAAAGACAGACACAGAGACGGGAAAATAAAAGCTCAGGCAAACAGGCATGGTGAGAGAGAGAGACAAAACAACATATATACACAGAGTCGCGCACACAAACATAAAAAGACAGAAAGAGAGGCAGACAAACAGACGCTCAGACACATGAGCACAGAGAGAGATAGAGAAAAACACACAAAAAAACACTCAAAGAAAAACACAGAGACAGGCAAACAGACATTCAGGCACACAGACACGGGGAGAGAGAGAGAGAGAGAGAGAGAAAAAGAGAGAGAGGGATAGAGACAGAGAGACACAAACACACAGTCAGATACACACACATAAAGACAGAAACAGAGACAGACATTAAGACAGAGAGAGATAGAGAGAGAGAGAGAGAGAGAGAGAGAGAGAGAGAGAGAGCGAGAGAGAGAGAGAGAGAGAGAGAGAGAGGAGAGAGAGAGAGAGAGGAGAGAGAGAGAGAGAGACAAATACGAATGCAAACACACAGTGTCTGACACACACAAAGGCAGAGTCAGACACACACAAATGCAAGGTGATAGAGAGAGAGAAAAACACACAACAAATACATAGATTCCGATACAAAACCACACATAGACAGACAAAGAGAATGATAAACAGACACTCAGACACACAGGCATGGTGAGAAAGAGACAAAAACAAACACAAACACACAAAATCGGACAAATAAACACGCAAAGAATGACAAAGAGACAGGCAAAAAGACGCTCAGACACACAGGCATAGAGATCTAGACACAACATACACAAACACACACAGGCAGACGCATAGACACACAAAGACAGACGCAGAGACGGGAAAACAAACGCGCAGACACTCAACCATAGAGAGGTAGACAAAACATGTACAAACACAGAGAACCAGACACATAAACACACAGAGACAGACAAGAAGACGGACAGACAGACACAGAGTTAGACAAAACACGTACAAAGACACAGAGTCAGGCACAAAAAACAGACGAGAAAACAGACGCTCAGACACACAGGCACAGAGAGATGGAGAGACAAAAACTCTCTCTCTCACCGAGGGAGAGAGAGACGGAGAAGGAGAGGGAGAGAGAGAGAGAGATAGAGAGAGAGAGAAAAAAAAAGAGAGAGAGAGAGACGGGCAAACAATGTTCAAACATACATGCACAGTGAGGGAGAGAAAAAAATACACATAGACGCACATACACACAGGCATAGAAAGAGAGAGAGAGAGAGAGAGACAGAGAGAGAGAGAGAGAGGGGGAGAGAGAGAAGAGAAAAAAACATATGAAACACACTGAGTCAGACACTAAAAGACAGACACAGAGACGGGAAAATAAAAGCTCAGGCAAACAGGCATGGTGAGAGAGAGACAAAACAACATATATACACAGAGTCGCCCACACAAACATAAAAAGACAGAAAGAGAGGCAGACAAACAGACGCTCAGACACATGAGCACAGAGAGAGATAGAGAAAAACAAAAAAAAACACTCAAAGACAAACACAGAGACAGGCAAACAGACGCTCAGGCACACAGACACGGTGAGAGAGAGAGAGAGAGAGAGAGAGAGAGAGAGAGAGAGAGAGAGAAAGAAAAAGAGAGAGAGGGATAGAGAAGAGAGACACAAACACACAGTCAGAAACACATACCTAAAGACAGAAATAGAGACAGACGTTAAGACACAGAGAGAGAGAGAGAGAGAGAGAGAGAGAGAGAGAGGAGAGAGAGAGAGAGAGAGAGAGAGAGGAGAGAGAGAGAGAGAGAGAGAGAGAGAGAGAGAGAGAGAGAGAGAGAGAGAGAGAGAGAGAGAGAGAGAGAGAGAAAAGAGAGAGAGAGAGAGAGAGAGAGAGAGAGAGAGAGAGAGAGAGAGAGAGAGAGAGAGAGAGAGGGAGAGAGAGAGAGAGAGAGAGAAACAAATAAGAATACAAACACACAGTGTCTGACACACACAAAGGCAGAGTCAGACACACACAAATGCAAGGTGATAGAGAGAGAGAAAAACACACAACAAATACATAGATTTCGATACAAAACCACACATGGACAGACAAAGAGAATGATAAACAGACGCTGAGACTGAGAGACACAGAAAGATAGACAAATCACACACAAACACACAGAGTCAGACACACAAAGACAGAGACAGAGACAGTTAAGCAGACACTCAAATGCACAAGCACGGTGAGAGAGAGACAAAAAAAACACACAAACACACAAATTTGGACACCCAAACTGACAAAGACAGAAACAGAGACCGACAAACACACGGTAAGACACACAGACACAGAGAGCTAGACAAAACATACACACAATGAGCTAGACACAGAGTCACACGTTTGTGCGTATAACTCTGTCAGACGCATAAGCGTCAAAGACAAACAAAGACAGACACAGAGACGGGAAAACAGACGCTCAGACACACAGGCATGGTGGGAAAGAGACAAAAACAAACACAAACACACAGAATCGGACAAAGAAACACGCTAAGAATGACAAAGAGACAGGCAAACAGACGCTCAGACACACAGGCACAGAGGTGTAGACAAAACATATACAAACATACATAGGCAGACACATAGACACACAAAGACAGACACAGAGACGGGAAAACAGGCGCACAGACACTCAGACACAGAGAGGTAGACAAAATATGTACAAACACACAGAGTCAGACACATAAACACACAGAGACGGACAGACAGACACAGAGTCAGGCACAAAAAACAGACTGGAAACAGACGCTCAGACACACAGGCACAGAGAGTTGGAGAGACAAAAACTCTCTCTCCTACATAGGGAGAAAGAGAGAAAGAGAGAGAGAGAGAGAGAGAGAGAGAGAGAGAGAGAGAGAGAGAGAGAGAGAGAGAAGGGCAAACAACGCTCAAACATACATGCACTGTGAGTGAGAGAAAAAAATACACACAGATGCACATACACAAAGGCATAGAGAGAGAACAACAGAGAGAGAGAAACACATATAAACACATGCAGTCAGACACACAAACACAGAAAGACAGGCACAGAGACAGACAAATAGATGCTTAGACACACAGACACAAAGAAATAGACAAAATACATACAAACACACAGATTAAGACACATAAACACACAAAGATAGACAAAGAGACGGGCAAACAGGCGCTCATACACACAGGCACGGTTAGAGAGAGACAAATACAAACACACAGAGTTGGACACACAAACATACAAAGGCAGAAAAAGAGACAGACGTTCAGACACACATACACAAAAGCGACAAATTCCATACAAACACACAGATTTAGACGCAGAAAAAGTCAAACAGATGCTCAGACACACGGGCACGGTGAGAGAGACAAAAACAAACACAAACCCACTGATTCAGACAGACAATCAAACAAAGACAGACACAGAGACTGGCAAACAGATGCTCAAACACACAAAGGAAAGGTGAGAGAGAGAGAGAAAAAAACATACACAAACACACAGATTCCGACACACAACCACCCAAAGACAGACACAGAGACAGACAAAGAGACGCTCAGACCCACGGGCACATAGGTAGACAAAACATATACACACACACATAGGCAGACACAAAAACACACAAAGACAGACACAGAGACGGACAGACAGACACAGAGGTAGACAAAACACGCACAAACACACAGAGTCAGGCACAAAAAAACAGACGGGAAAACAGACGCTCAGAAACACAGGCACAGAGAGATAGAGAGACATAAAACATACAAACCGAGTCAAAGAGAAAACAGACACTCAGACACACCGGCACAGAGAGATAGAGAGACAAAAAACATACAGACTGACACATCTGAGTTAGACAGACAAATACGCAAAGACAGAGAAACAGATGCTTAGACACATAAAAACACGCTGAGAGAGAGAGACGAAAAACACAAACAAACTCTTAGAGTCAGGCCAATAAACACACAAAGACATACAAACAGACGCTTAGATGGACAGACACAGAGAGATAGACAAAACACATACAAACACAATGGTCAGACACGAAAAGACAGACACAGACACAGGCACGGTGAGAGAGAAAAAAAAAACAAACACACAGAGTCAGACACACAAACACATGCACAAAGACAGACACAAAGACACACAAACAGACGATAAGACACACAGAGACAGAAAAACAAAAAAAATACAAACACACAGAGTCAGACACACAAACCTCAAATACAGACACAGAGACAGGCTAACAGACACTCAGACAGACGGACACAGAGAAAGAGAGAGAGAGTCAAAAACATATACAAACACAAAGAGTCAGACACATAAACACACAAAGATAGACACAGAGACAGATACACAGGCACAAAGAGAAAGAGAGGAGAGAGAGAGAGAGAGAGAGAGAGAGAGAGAGAGAGAGAGAGAGAGAGAGACAGACAGAGACAGAGAGAACGAGGAGAGCAAGAGAGAGAAAGAGAGAGAAGGAGAGAGAGGGAGAGAGACAGACAGAGAGAAACCAGACAAAGAGACAGACAACAGACGATAAGACACACAGACAGAGAGAGAGAGAGAGAGAGAAACACGAATACAAACACACAGAGTCAGACACACAAACACTCAAAGACAGACAGAGAGACAAGTTAACAGACGCTCAGACAGACAGACAAAGAGAAAAAGAGAGAGACAAAAACGCATACAAACACAAAGAGTCAGACACACAAACACACAAAGAAAGACACAAGACAGACACACAGAGGTTGAGATACACAGGCACAGAGAGAGAGAGAAGAAGAGAGAGAAAGAGAATGAGAAAGAGAAGACAGACAAACAGGCGATCAGACACATAGACACAGAGAGAGAGAAAGACAACCAAATACAAACACACAAAGTCAGACACATAGACGTTTAGACACAGAGAGAAAGAGAGAGAGAGAGAGAGAGAGAAAGAGAGAGAGAGGGAAAGAGAGGCAACAAACCTATAAAAACACTAAGTCAGACACACAAAGACAGACAAAGAGACGGGCAAATAGAAGCTCAGACACACAGACATGGTGAGAGAGAGACAAAACAAACATATACACACAGAGTCGAGCACACAAACACAAAAGACAGAAAGAAAGGCAGACAAACAGACGCTCAGACACACAGGCACAAAGAGAGAGAGAGAGAGACAGACAAAGAAACAGGCAAACAAACGCTCGGACACACAGACACGGTGAGAAAGAGAGAGAGAGAGAGAGAGAGAGAGAGAGAGAGAGAGAGAGACGAGAGAGAGAGAGAGAGAGAGAGAGAGAGAGAGAGAGAGAGAGAGAGAGAGAGAGAGCGAGAGAGACAGAGAAGAAAGAGAGAGAGATAGGGAGAGAGAGAGAGACACAAACACACAGTCAGACACAAAAATACAGACACAGAGACAGACGTTCAGACACAAACTCAGAGAGAGAGAGAAACAAAAATAAATGAGAGAGAAACAAAAACGAATACAAACACACAGAATCAGACACACACAAAGGCAAATTCAGACACACCCAAAGGCAAGGTGATAGAGAGAGGAAACATACACAAACACACAGATTCGGACATCCAAACAGACAAAGACAGACACAGAGACAGACAAACAAACGATGAGACACACAGACTTAGAGAGCTAGACAAAACATATACAAAGACACAGAGTCAGACGCATAAACACACAAAGACAGACGCAGAGACGGGAAAACAGACGCTCAGACACACAGGCATGGTGAGAGAGAGAGAGAGAGAGAGAGAGAGAGAGAGAGAGAGAGGAGAGAGAGGAGAGAGAGAGAGAGAAGAGAGGAGAGAGAGAGAGAGACAAACACAAACACACAGAATCGGACAAAGAAAACACGCTAAGAATGACAAAGAGACAGGCAAACAGACGCTCAGACACACAGGCACAGAGATGTGGACAAAAACATATACAAACATACATAGGCAGACACATAGACGCACAAAGACAGAGACAGAGACGGGAAAACAGACGCACAGACACTCAGACACAGAGAGGTAGACAAAACATGCACAAACACACAGAGTCAGACACATAAACACATAGAAACGGACAGACAGACACAGAGTTAGACAAAACACGTACAAAGACACAGAGTCAGGCACAAAAAACAGACCGGAAAAAGACACTCAGACACACAGGCACAGAGAGATAGAGAGACATAAAACATACAAACCGAGTCAAAGAGAAAACAGACACTCAGACACACCGGCACAGAGAGATAGAGAGACAAAAAACATACAGACTGACACATCTGAGTTAGACAGACAAATACGCAAAGACAGAGAAACAGATGCTTAGACACACAAAAACACGCTGAGAGAGAGAGACGAAAAACACAAACAAACTCTTAGAGTCAGGCCAATAAACACACAAAGACATACAAACAGACGCTTAGATGGACAGACACAGAGAGATAGACAAAACACATACAAACACAATGGTCAGACACGAAAAGACAGACACAGACACAGGCACGGTGAGAGAGAAAAAAAAACAAACACACAGAGTCAGACACACAAACACATGCACAAAGACAGACACAAAGACACACAAACAGACGATAAGACACACAGAGACAGAAAAACAAAAAAAATACAAACACACAGAGTCAGACACACAAACCTCAAATACAGACACAGAGACAGGCTAACAGACACTCAGACAGACGGACACAGAGAAAGAGAGAGAGAGTCAAAAACATATACAAACACAAAGAGTCAGACACATAAACACACAAAGATAGACACAGAGACAGATACACAGGCACAAAGAGAAAGAGAGAGAGAGAGAGAGAGAGAGAGAGAGAGAAGAGAGAGAGAGAGAGAGAGAGAGAGACAGACAGACAGAGACAGAGAGAACGAGAGAGCAAGAGAGAGAAAGAGAGAGAAGGAGAGAGAGGGAGAGAGACAGACAGAGAGAAACCAGACAAAGAGACAGACAACAGACGATAAGACACACAGACAGAGAGAGAGAGAGAGAGAAACACGAATACAAACACAAAGAGTCAGACACACAAACACTCAAAGACAGACAGAGAGACAAGTTAACAGACGCTCAGACAGACAGACAAAGAGAAAAAGAGAGAGACAAAAACGCATACAAACACAAGAGTCAGACACACAAACACACAAAGAAAGACACACAGAGGTTGAGATACACAGGCACAGAGAGAGAGAGAAGAAGAGAGAGAAAGAGAAAGAGAAAGAGAAGACAGACAAACAGGCGATCAGACACATAGACACAGAGAGAGAGAAAGACAACCAAATACAAACACACAAAGTCAGACACATAGACGTTTAGACACAGAGAGAAAGAGAGAGAGAGAGAGAGAAAGAGAGAGAGAGGGAAAGAGAGGCAACAAACCTATAAAAACACTAAGTCAGACACACAAAGACAGACAAAGAGACGGGCAAATAGAAGCTCAGACACACAGACATGGTGAGAGAGAGACAAAACAAACATATACACACAGAGTCGAGCACACAAACACAAAAGACAGAAAGAAAGGCAGACAAACAGACGCTCAGACACACAGGCACAAAGAGAGAGAGAGAGACAGACAAAGAAACAGGCAAACAAACGCTCGGACACACAGACACGGTGAGAAAGAGAGAGAGAGAGAGAGAGAGAGGAGAGGAGAGAGAGAGAGAGAGAGAGAGAGAGAGGAGAGAGAGAGAGAGAGAGCGAGCGAGAGAGACAGAGAAGAGAGAGAGAGAGAGATAGGGAGAGAGAGAGAGACACAAACACACAGTCAGACACAAAAATACAGACACAGAGACAGACGTTCAGACACAAACTCAGAGAGAGAGAGAAACAAAAATAAATGAGAGAGAAACAAAAAAACGAATACAAACACACAGAATCAGACACACACAAAGGCAAAGTCAGACACACCCAAAGGCAAGGTGATAGAGAGAGGAAACATACACAAACACACAGATTCGGACATCCAAACAGACAAAGACAGACACAGAGACAGACAAACAAACGATGAGACAAACAGACTTAGAGAGCTAGACAAAACATATACAAAGACACAGAGTCAGACGCATAAACACACAAAGACAGACGCAGAGACGGGAAAACAGACGCTCAGACACACAGGCATGGTGAGAGAGAGAGAGAGAGAGAGAGAGAGAGAGAGAGAGAGAGAGAGAGAGAGAGAGAGAGAGACAAACACAAACACACAGAATCGGACAAAGAAACACGCTAAGAATGACAAAGAGACAGGCAAACAGACGCTCAGACACACAGGCACAGAGATGTGGACAAAACATATACAAACATACATAGGCAGACACATAGACGCACAAAGACAGAGACAGAGACGGGAAAACAGACGCACAGACACTCAGACACAGAGAGGTAGACAAAACATGCACAAACACACAGAGTCAGACACATAAACACATAGAAACGGACAGACAGACACAGAGTTAGACAAAACACGTACAAAGACACAGAGTCAGGCACAAAAAACAGACTGGAAAAAGACGCTCAGACACACAGGCACAGAGAGATGGAGAGACAAAAACTCTCTCTCCTACAGAGGGAGAGAGAGAGAGAGAGAGAGAGAGAGAGAGATGAGAGAGAGAGAGAGAGAGAGAGAGAGAGAGAGAGAGAGAGAGAGAGAGAGAAAGAGACGGGCAAACAGCGCTCAAACATACATGCACGGTGAGTGAGAGAAAAAAATACACACATATGTACATACACACAGGCATAGAGAGAGAAAGACAGAAAGAGAGAGACACATATAAACACACAGAGACAGACAAATAGATGCTTAGACACACATACACAAAGAAATAGACAAAATACATACAAACCCACAGATTAAGACACATAAACACAAAGATAGACAAAGAGACGGGAAAACAGGCGCTCATACACACAGGCACGGTTAGAGAGAGACAAAAACATATACAAACACACAGAGTTGGACATACAAACATACAAAGGCAGAAAAAGAGACAGACGTTCAGACACACATGCACAAAAGCGACAAATCCCATGCAAACACACAGATTTAGACGCAGAGAAAGTCAAACAGATGCTCAGACACACGGGCACGGTGAGAGAAACAAAAACAAACACCAACCCCCTGATTCAGACAGACAATCACACAAAGACAGACACAGAGACTGGCAAACAGATGCTCAAACAAACAAAGGTAACATGAGAGAGAGAGAGAGAGAGAAACACACACAAACACACAGATTCCGACACACAACCACCCAAAGACAGACACAGAGACAGACAAAGAGACGCTCGGACCCACAGGCACAGAGGTAGACAAAACATATACAAACACACATAGGCAGACACATAAAGACACAAAGACAGACACAGAGACGGACAGACAGACACAGAGTTAGACAAAACACGTACAAAGACACAGAGTCAGGCACAAAAAACAGACGGGAAAACAGACGCTCAGACACACAGGCACAGAGAGATAGAGAGACATAAAGCATACAAACCGAGTCCGAGAGAAAACAGACACTCAGACACACAGACACAGAGAGATAGTGAGACAAAAAATATACAAACTGACACATCCGAGTTAGACAGACAAACACACAAAGACAGAGAAACAGACGCTTAGACACACAAAAACACGCTGAAAGAGAGAGACGAAAAACACAAACAAACACTTAGAGTGAGACCCATAAACACACAAAGACATACAAACAGACGCTTAGACGGACCGACACAGAGAGATAGACAAAACACATAAAAACACAATAGTCAGACACGAAAAGACAGACACAGAGACAGGCAAACAGATGCTCAAAAACACAGGCACAGTGAGAGAGAAACAAAAAAAATACAAACAAACACACAGAGTCAGACACACAAACACATGCACAAAGACAGACACAGAGACAGACAAACAGACGATAAGACAAACAGAAAGAGAAAAAAAAAATAAAAACACACAGAGTTAGACACACAAGCCCTCAAAGACAGACACAGAGACAGGCTAACAGACACTCAGACAGACGGACACAGAGAAAGAGAGAGAGACAAAAACATATACAAACACAAAGAGTCAGACACATAAACACACAAAGATAGACACAGAGACAGACACACAGGCACAGAGAGAAAGAGAGAGAGAAAGAGGAGAGAGAGAGAGAGAGAGAGAGAGAGAGAGAGAGAGAGAGAGAGAGAGAGAGAGAGAAAAGAGAAAGAGAGAGGCAGAGAGAGAGACAGAAACAACGAGAGAGAGAGACAGAGAGAACGAGAGAGCAAGAGAGAGAGAGAGAGAGAGACAGACAGAGAGGAGAGAGACAGACAGAGAGAAACCAGACACAGAGACAGACAAACAGACGATAAGACACACAGACACAGAGAGAGAGAGAAGACACACAAACACTCAAAGACAGACACAGAGACAAGTTAACAGACGCTCAGACAGACAGACACAGAGAAAAAGAGAGAGACAAAAACACATACAAACACAAAGAGTCAGACACACAAACACACAAAGATAGACACAGAGACAGACACACAGGCACAGAGAGAGAGAAAGAGAGAGAGAGACAGACAGACAGACAGAGAGAGAACGAGAGAGAAAGAGAGAGGCAGAGAGAAGGAGGGAGAGAGAGAGAGACAGAGACACAGAGAGAGAGAGGAAGAGAGACAGACAGACAGAGAGAAACCAAACACAGAGACAGGCAAACAGACGATAAGACACAGAGACACACAGAGAGAGAGAGAGAGAAACAAACACAGACACACAGAGTCAGACTCACAAACACACAAAGAAAGACACACAGAGGTTTAGATACACAGGCACAGAGAGAGAGAGAAGGAGAGGGAGAAAGAGAGATAGAGAGAGAAGACAGACAAACAGACACACAGACACAGAGAGAGAGAAACACAACCAAATACAAACACACAAAGTCAGACACATAGACACACAGACGTTTAGACACAGAGAGAAAGAGAGAGAAAGAGAGAGAGAAAGAAAGAGAGAGAGAGAGAGAGAGAGAGAGAGAGAGAGAGGGAAAGAGAGGCAAAAACATATAAAAACACCAAGTCAGACACACAAAGACAGACACAGCGACGAACAAATAGAAGCTCAGACACACAGGCATGGTGAGAGAGAGACAAAACAAACATATACACACAGAGTCGGGCACACAAACACAAAAGACAGAAAGAGAGGCAGACAAACAGACGCTCAGACACACAGGCACAGAGAGAGAGAGAGAGAGAAAGAGACAAAAAAAACACATAGAAACACACAAAGACAGACACAGAAACAGGCAAACAGACGCTTGGACACACAGACACGGTGAGAAAGAGAGAGAGAGAGAGAGAGAGAGAGATAGAGAGGGAGAGAGAGAGAGACACATACACACAGTCACACACAAAAATACAGACACAGAGACAGACGTTCAGACACACAGACTAAGAGAGAGAGAGAGAAACAAAAGCAAATGAGAGAGAAACAAAACGAATACAAACACACAGAATCAGACACACACAAAGGCAAAGTCACACACCCAAAGGCAAGGTGATAGAGAGAGGAAACACGCACAAACACACAGAGTCAGGCACACAAAGACAGACACAGAGACAGTTAAGCAGACACTCAAATACACAAGCACAGTGAGAGAGAGACAAAAAACCAAAAACACACAGATTCGGACATCCAAACAGACAAAGACAGACAAAGAGACAGACAAACGCACGGTGAGACACACAGACTTAGAGAGCTAGACAAAACATATACAAAGACACAGAGTTAGACGCATAAACACACAAAGACAGACGCAGAGACGGGAAAACAGACGCTCAGACACACAGGCATGGTGAGAGAGAGAGAGAGAGAGAGAGAGAGAGAGAGAGAGAGAGAGAGAGAGAGAGAGAGAGAGAGAGAGAGAGAGAGAGAGAGAGACAAACACAAACACACAGAATAGGACAAAACAAACACGCTAAGAATGACAAAGAGACAGGCAAAAAAACGCTCAGACACACAGGCACAGAGATGTAGACAAAACATGTACAAACACACAGAATCAGACATATAAACACACAAAGACAGACAAATATACGCTTAGACAGACAGACACAGAGTTAGACAAAACACGTACAAACACACAGAGTCAGGCACAAAAAAAACACACATACAAATGCACACATTCAGACACATAGCCACACAAAGACAGACACAGAGACAGACAAACAGACGCTCAGACCGACAGACACATAGAGATAAACAAAACACATAAAAACACACAGGGTCAGACACAGAGACAGGCAAGCAGACATTCAAACAAACAATCACGGTGAAAGAACAACAAAAAAAACGCAAACACACAGCTTCGGAACCCAAACACACAAATACAGACACAGAGACAGACAAACAGACGCTCAGACACAGGGAGGTAGACAGAACATATACAAATACACAGAGTCAACAAACATATACAAACAGAGTCGGGCACACAAACACAAAAAAGACAGAAAGAAAGGGAGACAAACAGACGCTCAGACACACAAGCACAGAGAGAGACAGAGACAAAAATAAATACAAAACACTTAAAGACAGACACAGAGACAGACAAACAGACGTTCAGACACACAGACACGGTGAGAGAGAGAGCGAGAGAGAGAGAGAGAGAGAGAGAGAGAGAGAGAGGGGAGAGAGACAGAGAGAGAGACAAACACACAGTCAGACAAAAAGCACAAAGGCAGACACAGAGACAGACAAACGGACGTTCAGACAAACAGGCACAGAGAGAGAGAGAGAGAGAGAGAGAGAGAGAGAGAGACGAGAGAGAGAGAGAGAGAGAGAGAGAGAGAGAGCGAGAATGAGGCTAGATGAGAGAGAGAGAGAGAGAGAGAGACAAACACACAGTCAGACAAAAAAGCACAAAGACAGACACAGAGACAGACAAACAGACGTTCAGACAAACAGCCACAGAGAGAGAGAGAGAGAATGAGAGAGAGAAAGAGAGGGAGGGAGACAAAAACACATACAAATAGACAGAGTCAAACACAAAAACACGCAAAAACAGACACAAAAGCACACAAAGAAAGACAAAGAGAAAGACAAACAGACGCTCAGACACACAGACACAGAGAGAGACAGAGTGACAAAAAACACATACAAACACTCAGAATAGGACATACGAACACAAAAAGACAGACGGACGAACAGACGGTCAGAAACACAAACACGGTGAGTGAGAGAAAAAAACACACACAGACTCAGATACACAAAGACAGACACAGAGACAGACAGAGAGACGCTCAGAGACACACACACATAGATTTAGACAAAACATAATCAAACACACAGAGTCAGACACATAAACACACAAAGACACACAAAGGCAAACAGACGCTCAGACACACAGGCATGGTGAGAGAGAGACAAAAACAAACGCACAGAGCTGGACACACAAATTTACAAAGAAAGACACAGAGACAGACAAACGGACGTTCAGACACACAGGCACAGAGAGATAGAGAGAGTGACAAAAACACATACGAACACACAGAGTCAGCCACAGAGAAAGTCAACCAGATGCTCAGACACACGGGCACGGTGAGGGAGACAAAAATAACACAAACAACCCAATTCAGACGGACAAACACACAAAGCCAGACACAGAGACACGCACGCACAAAGATAGACACAGAAACAGACAAATAGACGATCAGACACACAGAAACAGAGAGAAAAAAGAAATACAAACACACAGAATCAGACACCCAAATACACAAAGAAAGACACAGAGACAGGCAAAACAGACGCTCAGACACACAGGCATGGTGAGAGAGAGACAAAAACAAACGCATAGAGCTGGACACACAAATTTACAAAGAAAGACACAGAGACAGACAAACGGACGTTCAGACACACAGGTACAGAGAGATAGAGAGAGTGACAAAAACACATACGAACACACAGAGTCAGCCACAGAGAAAGTTAACCAGATGCTCAGACTCACGGGCACGGTGAGGAAGACAAAAAATAACACAACCAACCCGATTAAGACGGACAAACACACAAAGCCAGACACAGAGACACGCACGCACAAAGATAGACACAGAAACAGACAAATAGACGATCAGACACACAGAAACAGAGAGAAAAAAGAAATACAAACACACAGAATCAGACACCCAAATACACAAAGAAAGACACAGAGACAGGCAAACAGATGCTCAGACACACAGACACAGAAAGATAGACAAAATATATATAAATACACAGAGTCAGGCCCATACCAAACACAAAAACAGACACACAGACGGGAAAACAGACGCTCAGAGACACAGGTGAGACAAATACACAAGCATACCCAAACACACAGGGTCGGACAAACAAACACACAAAGAATGACACAGAGACAGTCAAACAGACATACAAACACACAGAGTCAGAGACACAAAGACAGACACAGAGACATGCAAAAAGCCGCACACACATGCACGATGAGAGAGAGACAAAAAAAACACACACAAACACACAGGTTCAAACATACAAACACAAGCACAAATACAAGCATCGAGAAAGAAAAAAGTGACTATCAGACACAGAGGCAAAAAGAAAGAGAGAAGCAGAAACACACACAAACACACAGAGTCAGATACACAAAGACACAAAGACAGACAAAGAGACAGCCAAACAGACGCTCAGAGACAAAGAGAGAGTGAGAAAGAGAGAGATAGAGAGAGAGAGAGAGAGAGAGAGAGAGAGAGGAGAGAGAGAGAGAGGAGAGAGAGAGATGAGAGAGGAGAGAGAGAGAGAGAGAGAGAGAGAGAGAGAGAGAGAGAGAGTGAGAGAGAGAGAGAGAGAGAGAGAGAGAGAGAGAGGAGAGAGAGAGAGAGAGAGAGAGAGCGAGAGAGAAGAGAGAGAGAGAGAGAGAGAGACAAAAACCCATACAAACACACAGAGTCGGACAAACAAGCACACAAATACAGACACAGAGACGGGTAAACAGACACTCAGACACACAGACATGGTGAGATATACAAAATACATATACAGCATATACTTTATAATTCAGCAGTGGCAGGCTCGGACGGACGCCTCGGGAACTCTAAGTCTGTAAAGTAAGGTGAAGGACACGTGGGGGGGGGAGTTCATTTTAAGTTGGGGTACAAAGAGGAAGAAATAAAGTGGATTTAGAACTTAAGGTGAGGGTCGATTGATACTGAGAAAAGAGAGGAAATTTAGGGGTTATAGTGTTAACCAAGTCCCTTGTCCGATGAGTGGGGAAGATGATGAGGATATTTTTCATTTTTTGGGGAATTGTAAGTAATTGGCGGATCCGAGAATGAGTGTTTTTGTTTAATGTTGACATATAGAAGGTGGGTGGAAAGTATTGTAGGATCACGAGTTAAAACTGACATTAAGAAATCTGGCTAAGTATGTTGAAGAGGGGCTGATACTTCGTGAAAGATTTATCTCTTTATAAATAATTTCGTGAACATTCATATATAATTAGATTTTTTCTTTTCAATTTATTTATGTTTTTCTTGTTGGTTTTGTTGTGTTTATGTTCTGCTTTTTTCCTATGGCCCGACGGCTTTTTTTGGAAATAGATACATACATACATAAAAACACACAGAGTCAAACACAAAATATGACATTATTTTGATATGAAATTATTTTAGCTACTTTAATATTTTTTTTAGTGTTTAATTTCTATTTGACTGTATTTGTTCTGTCTATATTTCTTAATGTGTTGGTGTCTCTGATCCTAATTTCATTGAAGTGCTTGTGATGGTTGTTGTTTTCTTCATTTTTTTTTTGTATGACACAAACTTATATTCGGCGGTTCATCGCTTGTGAAAAGTTTTAAGAATAAAGCCTTATTCTATATTTTATATAAAAAAAAACAGACAGAGAAAGACACGGAGACAGGCAAAATAGTCAGTTTGAATAAAATACCCGTACGAAGCATACATATGGCTATTTCATGCAAGTTCGCACCTTTCTTCAAGGATTCAATCTTTTTCTTACATGCTAGTAGGTTAGTTTAACCTAACCTACTAGCATGTGAGAAAAAGGTCAAATCCTTAAAAACAGTGCAAGTTTGCATGAAATTGCCATACAAACCACATTATTTACTAGCTGTTAAAGCAGATTGGCTGCAAGTATTCGGGGTTTTTCAGTTTTGCAGGGGGTACCCAGGGGGCAGCTATAGGTTGATTGCGGGTAGCAAGGGTGCGGAAGCTTAACTGCAGGTACCCGGAGATGTTATAGATAGGCTGCAGGTACACAATGTAGTATAAAATACCCTCATGTAGGGGGTATTTTTACTGTTCAAGCTGATTCAACCTTGAACATTATATTGACGTTTAAAATTAATTAATTAGCTCAAAAAAGACCTGAATATGACTGCAAAACTGACTAAAAAGACTGAATTTTTGTGTTTGTATGTTTTTTCCTCTCTCTCCCTCTCTATGCCCGTGTATCGGAACACTCTGTGTGTTTGTGTTGGTTTTTCTCTGTTTCTCACCGTGCCTATGTGTCTGAGCGTCTGTTTTCCCGTCTCTGTGTTTGTCTTTGTAGGTTTAAGTGTCTGACTCTTTGTGTCTGTGAGTGTTTTTTATCTCTCTCTCTCTTTCTCTCTCTCCCTCCCTCTCTCTCTCTCTCTCTCTCTCTCTCTCTCTCTCCTCTCTCTCTCTCTCTCTCACTGTGCCTGTGCGTCTGTTTGTTGTCTCTATGTCTGTCTTTATGTGTTTGTGTGTCTGAATCTGTGTGTTTGTATGTGTTTTGACCTCTCCCTCTCTTTGTTTGTATGTCTGACTGTCTGTTTGTCTGTCTCTGTCTTTATGTATTTTTGTGTCTGACTCTGTGTCTTTACGTGTATTTTTTGTCTCTCCCTCACCGTGCCTGTATGTGTCTTAGCGTCTGTTTGCCTGTCTCTCTGTCTGTCTTTGCGTGTTTTGCTGTCTGACTCGGTGTATTTGTATGTGTTTCGTCTCTCTATCTCTCTGTGCCTGTGTGTCTGATTGTCTGTTTGCCTGTCTCTGTGTCTGTCTTTGTGCGTTTGTATGTCTTTCTATTTTTCTGTCTCTATCTCTGTGTGTCTGAGCGTCTGTTTGTCTGTCTATTTGTCTGTCTTTATGTGTTTGTATGTTTGACTCTGTGCGTTTGTGTGTATTTTTTGTCTCTCCCTCACCGTGCCTGTGGGTCTGAGCGTCTTTTTGCGCGTGTGTGTGTGTCTAACTGTCTCTCTGACTGACTGTCTGTCTGTCTGTCTGTCTGTCTGCCTGTCTGTCTCTCTCTCTCTCTCTCTCTCTCTCTCTCTCTCTCTCTCTCTCTCTCTCTCTCTCTCTCTCTCTCCCTCTCCCTCTCTTCCTCTCTCTCTCTCCTCTCTCTCTCTCTCTCTCTCTCTCTCTCTCTCTCTCTCTCTCTCTCTCTCTCTCTCTCTCTCTCTCTCTCTCTCTCTCTCTCTCTCTCTCTCTCTCTCTCTCTCTCTCTCTCTCTCTCTCTCTCCCTCCCTCTCTCTCTCTCTGTGAGCGTCTTTGTTTTTGCGTGTATGTTTGTCTGTCCCTATGTGTGTCTTTGTGTGTTTGACTGCGTGTTTGTGTGTGTGTTTTTTGTCTCTCTCTCACCGTGTCCCTGTGTCTGAAAGTAAATTTGCCTGTCTCTGTGTCTCTCTATGCCTGTATGTCTGAATGTGTATTTGCCTGTCTCTATGTTTGTCTTCGTGCGTATGTTCGTGTGTCTGTGTTGTGTGTGCTATTTTCTTTCTCTCTCTCTCTCCGTAGGTCTTTGTGTGTCTTTGTGTTCAAGTTTGAGTTCTTTTATTAAATAAACATACTAATTATGTTTCCCTATGTCTCTAGGATTATAGAGAACTAGCGCTTTACTGAAAACACAACATAATATAGGAGTTTTGGTACAGTAAACGCTACCTGATAAATCAATCCAATATTTCTGTATACTGAAACTGGCGTAAGACTATAAAAAACTTTAAAGATTAGTCTATTGCTGTCCGGCTACATACTCACTTTCGACTCCCTTATCAATAGTCCTGTTTCTTATTCTTGACTTTTGTGTTTTCAGTAGAGTGCTAGTTTTCTATAATCCTAGAAACATAGGGAAACATAATTAGTTGGTTTATTTGTACTAGCTTTATTGATATATGTTAGATAGGCTGTGAAGTAATAATTTTTATTCGTTTTAAGTTTCAACTCGCTCTTTACTTCCCTCGGAAAAACTTTTTTTTTTAATTAATTGACAAAGACATGACACGTCAGTCAAAGATTTCGTACAGCACAACAATTCTGATTGTGAGGGAGATATTTTTAGCTACATACCAAATCTCTAGGGGAAGGAAGTGTGGCAGAGTTAACAATTTTTCAATTGGTCGATACCAAAAATATACTTAATTGTACTTGTTGCACGTTCAAGCCGCATCCAGGCTCATCATGGCGCCCAGCAGACGACGACGTGTCTTCTTCTAGAAGTTTCACTCAAGGGTGGCAGGCTCTAGGATCTCCAGCCACTGGAGATCTCGACGATGATAATATTTTCTAAACCCTCCGATTGGCTCCTTATCAAATTTCACTGTCACGAGAAACGTCTTCTTTTAGCCTCCAGCCAAATGCAGCTTACCCAGAATTTAAGCTGCATTTCGATAGTCAATCCAAAATTTGTATTATTTTTTTTTTATGAGTGCTGTTCCGTACTAAACTTGCTTTTTTTTATGCGATGGCCTGGCTTATTTGTTCAAAAACACATCTGTGCCTTCCATGCAACAATTTATTTTCCTTGTTGATGTTGTTGTAGGGGCTTTAAATTTCCTGCCAAAGATTTTGACCATAACGATTCCAATAATATACTTTTCATTTCGATTCGATACTATTTTTGACGGTCAAGACCGTATCCAGGATTTTCGGTCCGGAGTACAAAAAAAACTACGAAACGCATCAAAAAGTTGTTTATATACATTTTTTACTTTTTGACAAGTCATAAAAGTTCAGAGGGATGGGAGTCAAACTGGGTACCCCCCCCTCCTGAATATGACACTGCTACTCAGTCTCTTTTGGAATTCCAGTAAATTTGTTTCCAACTTACCCTTTTATTATTAACATTAATCGAAGTAGCGGTTATCATTACCGAGTCAACTACAAATAGAAAGTTTTTCTCAGAAGACTAATATTTTTTAAACGCGTTTGTAACTTTTGATTACTATGGGCTCTGGGCGTGAGTCGTCCTATATTAGATTGCAGCTATTGCTCCAACCCCAACACGGGTATGTTTTATATGCAAAACGCTAGATTAGCTTCAATCCCTGGCCCTAGTGTTTGTCTACCGGCAGAAATCTAACGCAATTTGGTTTTCTGTCGTTTTGTAATACATGAAAAATTTACAACTTCTTATCTAAAGCTGCGGTATAATAAGAGGAAAACAAACCAATTAAGACATCAACTAATAATCAAAATCTGGGTGACAACTGTTGACCGATTTAGATAGCAACGACTAAACTAGCCCTGGAGAACAACCAAAGGTTGTGTAGATAATTCTATAGTTTCTAAAGGATTTCATACATGTAATATAATGGAAGTTGACCAAATTCTG